>JAVVLW010004187.1:0-50000 GCA_034401795.1 Chaetoderma sp. LZ-2023a | reverse complement strand
GCAGTAAAATGCAGGTGTATAAGGCCCGTTTTAATAATAATAATCTTTATTTAAGGAGGGTATACATCGTCAGTAAACTGATCTTCCCGAGGACCTCACACACGCACGCACGTAAACACATACATAAATACATACATACATATATACGCGCAAGGTCGTACACGGTCATTCACACACACATACGCAACCCCCCCCCCCCCCCCCCCCCCACCCACCCCCTCCTCCGCACGCACACACGCACGCACACACACACACGCGCACGCGCTGCATGTGCACGACGAGTGATGACGCTGGTTAGCTTTCGGTCTCGGGGTTACGGATCCTGCGCGATACTGCCCTACGGGTAAAAAAGACTGGCTCCTAAGGCCGGTGGAACTCAATCGTTCCGGTGGGGCCGTGCGACCATCGTCGCGAACACTAAACACTACAGTCTCATCCCAAGAGTTTGTGTCACCGGTATGCCTGTCCATAGCAATTTCGTGATCTATGGACTTGATTGGTGACCTAATGAAAATAAGTCTATACAATGATTTTACCTAAAACAGACCGTCAAGTATGCTAGATAAAAAAATGAGCATACGAAAATACAAGACATAGAGACAGCCGGATGAACTTTTAAACGTGGGGCTCCCGGAGGTACCACACAGACTCGTAGGTCCGCAGAGGTATCCCCGCAAGGGAGGCTCCTGTATACGAGATAACTAATTAACTTAATTATCTTTTATAGTGTCGATAAGCCATGCGCCTCACGTGGGCACTACTGCTGGTGCTAGTTTGGGTGAGGAGTATTAGCCTTGCATGGGCCGTCGCCACTGAATCCTTGCGAGAGGCAAGTGCCTCGCACGGGCCTCCGTCACAAAAAATGTCGCCATCGCTTAAAGCGGGAGAAGAGTATTGGCCAAAAAGGGCTTACACTAATATTCAACCAAAATGCTTGAAAGAAAAGACCATACCTAGTGAAATTATTACTATTCGGTCGCGTGCTGTTTTACGTGAAGACGGGACGAGCGACTCCCAAAGGATTCCCACATCACCGTCTTATGTAGTTTCCAATATGCTCAATAAGTAGCTGCCACTTTTATTTATGCCAGCCTTCTTCTATGCCTAACCTAACCTTTAGTTTTTAGAGACAAGAACTATTTTGGCCGCAATTGGCTGGCGTCTACCTAGCTTTTAGATACGGCTGTCATTGAGAACGGACGCCCTAAGACATCAATACTGAAGACAGCGTGCATACATGTTACCTTGCAAGATCTCCGAACTGGGTAAGAATCCAGACTTCTTGCTCCGTAGCCACACAAAACGTCACAGGACATTGGTTACTTTTCACAGAAGCAAGTTTAGGCAACTGATATATCGTTACGGTAGGGGTAAGAGAGGCGAATACCCAATGTGAATGTCCTTCCCGTAAGGTCGTGACAGATCTTAATATCTTGCCCAGACATTCTTACGGAATTCGGTGGGGATGCGCATCTCGCCCGTCACAAGGTCCTATGGGGCTATCTTTTTAACCTGACGTTAGGTTTAGATGCAAATTTGCCCACTTATGCATTGCAGTGCGGGAGGATTGTCCAGTAGATAAAAGGAAATAATAATTAAGATATATTTTCGCAGTGCTTCCTACCTTGGCAAGGATAACTAACTACTACGTATCCGAAGATACACGGGAAATGTATGTGACACCACTCGGAAACTCCAATAGTTTCCCAGGGTCGGATCAGTCCATGGTGTGGATAGGGACATCCAAACAATAAGAAGCCATAAGGCTTAGTGGAACATGGAGAGAGACAATAACTTATAAATATGAGGCCCATTAGGTAGGTTGGCCAATTTTACACAACCTTGCCGGAGTGCAGGGCTAAATTATCGCAACTACTGGAAAAGAGGTGTGCACTATGTGTCTCCTAACGAAGAAATTGTTTCTACTCATATTAAACCTATCCTATCGAGCTGAATAGAAAGGCTTTTAGTCGGTAGCATGCCAGGCTAAACAGAGTTATAGCATGGACAGCGACCTCAGTGAAAATCGTTTGTGGCGGGAGAACGTGCTGCATATATAAATGTTGCTATATAGTGTTTCCTACGTGCAGTGCAGTCCTACATTTTTTTCTATAAATAAACAAAACATATGAACTGATGGCTACTTGCCATATATAAAACTAACCAGAACAAGCAACACAATGTGAAATGATCAGAATAATATATAAAGTACAGGTTGAGAAACCTACTACGGCGCGGTTAGTAAAAACACCTTACAGAAAATAAGAATAACTATAAACAGATACAGAAATTATAGCTAGCGGTCCTAAGACCGTTGCGGTACCTTTAGTCATCGGGACCATTTATACAAACAAAGTATAAAGATTTAAGATGTAACTAACGGAATAATTAAAATGTTAAGCATAGTTACTTGAATAATCGCTAGCCATTCTTAAGCATGGCTATCGTGTTACTGAAATTGATACGTCATCCTTGGTGTGACGTGAGTTGACGCGTTCTCTGGAAGCTGGGAAGTTCCCGCATGTCAGTTCCCGCAAACAGGATTTCCGCATGCCGTCCAGGATGGGAGCGGATCGAACTCAGGACTGTAATCACAATATAGAATGTCTAACGAGTAGTCAGTAAGAGACACAATAACATTACTGCTAATACGAATGCTCCGGTACACCGATGGTACGGATGGAAGTTAATAACAACCCATTCATAAGCGGGGGCTGTTGAATAGAGACAGCCAGATGAACTTTTAAACGTGGGGCTCCCAGAGGTACCACACAGACTTGTAGGTCCGCAGAGGTATCCCCGCAAGGGAGGCTCCCGTACACGAGACTTAACTAATTAACTTAATATAAGTTATTATACCTCTAAGCTGAAAGGAAAGAAGATTATCTCGGACGAAAAATGATGTGCCTCATGCGGGCACTACTCCTAGTGCTAGTTTGAGTGAGGAGTATTATCCTCGCGTGGACCATCATCACTGAATCCATGCGAGAGGCAAGTGCCTCGCGTGGGCCTCCGTCTCGGGAAGGTGTTGCCACTACTTAAAGCGGGGTAAGAGTAGTAGGCAAAAAATGGGCCCACTCTAATATTTCAAACAAAATGTTTGAAAAGAAAAGACCATACCTAGTGAGATTAGGATTATAGGGTTGCGTCCTGTTTTACGTGAAGATGGGACGAACGATTCCCGAGGGATTCCCATGTCGCCGTCTTATGTGATTCTTAGTATGCTGAATGAGTAGCTGCCGCTTTATTTATGCGGGCCTTCTGCTTTGCTTCACTGGCTTTTAATTTTTAGAAACAAGAACTATTTTAGGCCGCAAATGGCAGGTATCTACTTAACTGTTAGACACGGCTGTCATTGAGAACAGATACCCCAAGACATCAATACTGAAGACAGCGCTCATACATGTTACTTAGTAAGATCTTCGAACTGGATAAGAATCCGAACATCTCAATCCGTAACCACAAAAATCGTCACAAGACACTGGTTACTTTTCACAAAAGCATTTTTAGGCAACTGATCTATCGTCATGGTGGGGTTAAGAGAGGCGAATACGCACCGTAAATGTCCTTCCCGTGAGGGCGTGGCAGATCTAAATATCGTGCCCAGACATTCTTTACAGAATTCGGTGGGGATGCGCATCTCGCCCGTCTCCTGGTCCTATGGAATTTACCATTTAACCTGTCGTTAGGTTTATGTACAAGTTGCCCAGTTTTGCACTGCGGTGCGGGAGGATTGTTCAGTTAATAAAATAATAATTAAGATATGTGTTCACAGTGCTTTCCTACATTGGCAAATGTGCTAACTATTAAGTATCCGAAGATACGGGTGGGGGGGATGTATGTGACACCACACCCTGGCCATCACCGCTCGGAAACCCCAACAGTTTCCCAGGGTCGGATCAGCGCATGGTGCAGATAGGGACATCCAAACAATTAAGAAGCCACAAGGCTGAGTGGAACATGAAGAGAGACAAAATCTTAGAGTTATGAGTCTTGCCGGAGTGCGGGGCTAAATTATCGCAGTACCGGAAGAGAAGAGTATACCACAGATTTCTTAATGAACAAAGTGTCTCTAATCATATTGAAACTATCCTATCGAGCTGAATAGAAAAGGTTTAGTCGGTAGCATGACGGGCTAAACAGAGTTATAGCACGGACAGCGACCTCAGTGAAAAATTGTTGGTGGCGGGAGAAAGTGCTGCATATATAAATGTTGCTGTATAGTGTTTCCTACGTGCACCGCAGTCCTATTTTTTCTACAAATAAACAAAACATATGAACTGATGGCTACTGGCCATATATATATAAACTAACCAGAACAATCAATACAGTATCAAATGATCAGAATTATATATCTTAGTACAGGGTAATGAACCTACTACGGTGCGGTTAGTGAAAACACCTTACACAAAATGAGAATAACTATAAACATATAGAGAAATTATAACTAGCGGTCCTAAGACCATTACGGTACCTTTTAGTCATCGGGCCCATTTATATGGATACATTATAATTACCAGAAATATGATTAACGGAATAATTAAAATGCTACGTATAGTTACTTGAATACTCGGGAGCCATTCTTAAGTTTGACTATCGTGTTACTGAAATTGTACGTCATTCTTTGGTTGACATGTGTTGATGCATTCTCAGGAAGCTGGAAAGTTCCCACAGGTTGGTTCCCGCAAACAGGATTCCCGCAAGCAACTCATAGCGGGCGCACATCGCTCAGGACTGTAAGCACAATATAGAGAATGTCTAACGAGTAGTCAACAAGAGATACAATAGCATTACTGCTGTGAAGAAAGTTTCCATACACCGATGGTACGGATGGAAGTTGACAACAACCTGATCACAAAACAAAGCTTAATGGTGCTCGGTACGTCAGCCAGCTCTGAAGACGCACCAGGCAAAGTTTACTTGCTGCGGTCAAAAGCTAGAAGAACCTGCACGACATCAGTGCGGGACGGTTGAAATACCACTTTTTGGCATGGCCGGCAGATCCAGCGAATCATCCACCAAAGAACTTCGCTGTCTCTACATCTGTAGAATCACATATTCAGGCTGTAAAGGTCTCACTGCAAGTTCGTTTTCCGAAGTAGATCTTGATATTCGTGAACAATAATTAAAAAGTTCCAAAATGCTCCGGCATGAAGGGAGTTACAAAATTGTTTTAGTGCGGTGGGTTGGGTAACTGCTAGCTACGGGAGAAAAACCGACAGAAAGCGAAGTAATATGTGTATTGCCTGTCGCGCTGATAATACCTGGTATAGGTCCAACCTGTTCGGCCCCTGGCCAAGTATGCTCTCGATCTCTGGATCGTGTCTCCTTTTATACTACTCGTGATGTCACAGGGGCAAGCTCCAACCAATCATCGGCCGAACAACGGCCAATCAGCGAGTAGCTAATAATAGTGCAGTCGAATGTTCTAGAACATTCTAGAAGTTCTGCATCCACGTGGTTATGACGTCACGGCAATATTCTGAAGATAATCAAAAAGGGGTTTTCTGTGGATAACTCAGCCATTTCTTAACCGATTTTGAAATGGTTTACAGATTTAAAAAGCCCGTCGAATTGTGGTCAGATTACTGCCAGATTCGGCGTGAACAGGTAATCAAAAAGGATTACAGGGTACCATCTCAATACACTTAAGGTGTCATCCCATCTTGTTCGTAAACTACGTGCTCCATCAAAAATAGCATCTAAGCGTGCGCATGCGCACTATGCGCTTTAACGAACTTAGTCGTTTTTACAACTCGATCTCTCTCATAGGCCCATATACGCTTATGGCTCTACCCAGGGGGCGTGTTCAGAGAACGAATCCAGGACGGGCGGCGCGTACCCTGCTTGGCTGGTACGGCCGGTACCCGACCGGTCGATCTGAACTACACCACCTCCTCCTAGTTTGACATCTGTGGCAAACGATCGTGCATGGCGGATCGACGCATGGATGTACGCTAGGCGGGAATTATACACTTCCCGGGTAGGCGTGTGGCCGGAAAGGAGTAGTGACGCAAAAGACGTGTATTCAAGAGACAGAGCACATAGAGGTGCCAAAGAAGAGGGGGAGGCATACTTTTAGTTTTCAATTTTTGACCTGGAATTATTTTTCCAGGCCTTTTCTTTTTTTTTGTTTTTTTTTTAATATTTTTGTGCGTGCAGTAACTTTATATAGTAAATGATGCTAAACAATAGCTCGCATGGGTGTTCTCTTTGGGTGCGGATAATCATTATCTCCGCAGAGAACACCCAAGCTCCAACGTACCACAATTTAAGTTTAAATACAATAATATAATATATATATATATATATATATATATATATATATATATATATATATATATATATATATATATATATATATATATATATATATATATATATATATATATATATATATATATATATATATATATTATATATATATATATATATATATATATATATATATATATATATATATATATATATATATATATATATATATATATATATATATATATATATATATATATATATATATATATATATATATATATATACATATAAGATCCATGTAACATACACTTATGGGGTATTTAGTCAATTACTCCCGAATTACTTGTGCACCATGGGTATAAATGGGTACGCAACACGTATCTCTTATTATTAAAAATATATTTTGCGGCCCGTTACAGCAGGTCCGTAACGGGCAGCTCTCGCTGACCCCATAGCCGTCCTGACATCTAAGACAGGAAGAACAATAATAAGAAAAATAGAATATAATAATAACTTAACAGTTAGTTTATCAGGCAGCCCCAGCGTAGCTGAGACTGCATGATGGTATTATGACATTATTGCACTGCAGGATGTTGTATTCTTTATGTCACACATGATGTTCTTACAACATCGGAGTCCGCAGTGCTCATTTCGTGTGGGACACAGCTGGACACCGAAGTGAGCGGCTGTGTCGGATAACCGCAGTCATCCAAGGGACGGGATTCAATTGATCTAGCATATATAATAAGAAGAAAAGTATTTTAAAAATAAAGTAATAATTAATACACTTCCATGAATCGCACTACTGATGTTTCTGCTGTATCACAAATGATCACTCACACCTCTGCTGCGAAATTTCCCCATTGAGTCTGGGTCCCGCGACTGATGGTGGTGGGTCACGGTGGATGCACTATCATTACTGAGATGCGTTCACTATTACTGGCCCTGTCAGAAATGTCTGAAGTGATGGTGGCGGATATATGAGCGTCTATAACGTCTCTCACAGTTACTGCCGGTTCTAAAATATCTGTCCACGAGGCAGCGGTGGTGCTAGTGGTTGCTGACATAGTTAATGTTGTAGCTGTTGTGGTCGTCGTGGTGGCTGCAGTGGCTGTCGTGGTGATGGCGGGGAGCTGTATCTTTGGCTGAGGCAATGATGCGGGAGCAGATACGGCAGGAGATGACATCTTCCGAGACTTAGAATATTTTAACAGACGATTTGCGGTAACGTTAGGCACGGGCTGGATGTTCTGCGTGTGGGCGATACGTCTCTTTCCCGCGCATGGTCGTTCCGGCGTAGTTCCCTTTCTGATGGCTGGGTCAGAAAGGCTAGGCGGCAGATGCTGGATAACACAAGTTGGGGTTATGCTAATCAACGCAGGCTGCGACGGTCCTGGTCCCTCGTCTATGATCAGGTCTGGCAGAGATGGTGACTGTGGGTAACTTTGAATATCCATTCCCGCAGGTGTAGTGATGACTACCGAAATCGGCTGACTGGCTAAAACTGTCTCAGACACCACGGGTGTGGATCTAGTGGCTGTAGTTGGATGGCTGGTTACTGATATTGGTGCTGCTGGACTGGATTCTGCGGGAGAGTTTCGCTCCTTACTCCTCTTCAGGACCAGTGTAGATGTAGTGACTGGTAGCGGTGTAGCACTTCCCGACGTGGCTGCGGGTAGGATTTCACTTCTTGCTGTTCGTACATTGCTTACTGTTGTCGCGGGAGGACGATGACTAACGGGATATCTACGAGTAGTGTTCTCTGTGCGGGCCATTTTCTCAGTTGGGAGAACTTTGACCGGAAACCGAGATTCGAAACGTGTGGCTAAAACGGCACGATCCTCGTTTTCTTCCCCGGGAACTAATGTTACTTCTAATACACGGTGACGATAATGGAGCGCATGGGTCACTCCATAGCGAGTAGCGGTGTACAGATACAGACACGTCATGCAGAAGGCTGACTGGAGGAGATGATCCTTATTGACATGAAGTGTGCGGTCGGATTTTCTTGTAAAAGTTCTGGTACAGGGCTCTCCGCTAGGTATTAACGAGCTGCACAGGAACCATTTTGGAACTCGTACCGATTCTTCTTCAGACGAATCCGATAACGCTAAATCTCCAAGGAGTGACATCTCGTTCCTGCTTGGTAGGTGGCTGCGGGAACCTTATTCAAAACCTAATGCCCTAAGTCTTCATTGTGTTCAACTTTCCAGGCCAAGTATAATAAATGAACTAATAATAAAACAGCAGAATTTAGTTTGCGACACGAAAGAAGCCTAATGCTATCTGTTCTTCCCTGGTGTCGAATGTTAACAGGAAGACAAAGTTTCAAAGCGCCCTTCCTCCTTTTATACTATTTGGTGACGTCATAGGCAGCGGATGACCACACCTGGAAGTTTTAACAGGTGATTCGGTCAGCCCTATATGGAAAGTTTCCTCTTTCCTACTCTAGTCGTCTAGGGATTAATTCTTCCCGTATAAAGGGAGTACTTATAATTATAGGAAGAATGGCTCATTAACTTTGTCCTAATTTCGCGCTTTTAACAGCCTCCGATCAGCACAAAAACGTGGTACTACCTTTTCTTTGTGGAGCCTCACCTTTTAATTAGCGTGAGGCTGTTTTTTAGATTGGATGCTTATAAACTTGCCTGTTTTAATTTTAGGCTGGAGCGCTCGATGGGGTGTGTAGGTGCCTCGTGACGTCAGCGGCTTTCGCCCCGACTCACCCTCACCACTCTTCTATCACGCTGTGGTAGTCGCATCTTTGGGCGGCTCTTTTGTTTAAAGTGTTTGATCCAATTTACTGGAAATAGCAGTAAATGTCATGTGGCTTCTAAAAGCACGTGGTTGATCTGAAACTTATGTGCTGTTTATGGCAATGGCCAAAATACTGTTGCTGAGGTGTAGCCTGTTGTAGATGCGAGATATGGAAATATATATATATATATGTTATATCACGAATCTTTAATATATAATGTCCCTTATTTGCGCGAGCTCTTAAACATGCGTCTTGTATACGTCTGTAATAGGTAGTTCTCATCCCGTGTTGATTATGGACTGGAACGCAGGGAAGAGAATTTTGGAAATTCTCCTTGTAATTATACAGTTAGATTTTTGATGCCGCTTTACCGGCCCATGCGCTAATGATTTGTAGCACGGTAGATCAGTTGTGTTCTTAATCAAAAACTTAACAGTAAAGTTGTAAGTAATTTGATGTGTGGTGTAAACAGATCTATTCAGGCGGTAGATCAATGTTACTTATCCCGACAAGGTAGCTGTGTTTTCCGAGTGGGAGGGCTTGCCAAGCATTCTCCTCAATGGGTAGAACTAGCTCCGTCCCGGCCTAGAGCAGACACATTAATACCACTTAATAATGGCAAAATTACAGTACAACTCAGAGGTGGGTGCCACTGTGTCACAATTTACAATGCCATCGTTTGGAGATTGTGAATAAAATCAACCTGAGTGTCTATGTTTCTGACATGTTGGTGGTTAGAATCTGATACACGTGTCTGGTTATCTGTGGATGATACTTGCGCTGTGGTGAAGGTGACGTGTTTATGGCCACCAGGTGCGGGAGTGGGTGGGGGGGGGGAGAAGTGGCGTGATTGTCAACTTTATCGAAGCTTGATGGTATTTCGCTCTGTAATGGCCGATCCCGTGGGTGGGACAGAGTTAATTTAGAGTGCAGATGACCTGTTGGATGCTGTCGTAACTTTGATCAATCCATTATCGAATTCAACTTTTCGGTAGCAAAATCCTACTCGTGACTGACAACAATACGGGCATCCTGCTATCTTAATAATATTGACTGTTATTACGTGAAGGTGAAGTATGTAGACTTTGGCTGTTTTCGTATGACGTTGGGAAAAAGGGAAAGAGAGGATCATTGGACAAATGTTCCTCCCTTGATGCGTACTGTAGATGGCTGTAGTGCATTCCTTATATCCATATGATCAGTTCTCCCATAACTAGATAAGAAGGTGTGTGCGGGAGATTTGTCGGCTGTTGTCTGTTGATGATAATGTTGTTGTCGGGATGTCCGGGCTGGTGTATGATGCTGATGTTATAAGCGAAGTGGGCGTATTCCAGTTTTCCATGCTGGTGAACGCCAAATCTGTTGTTATTGCGGGAGGTGAGGATCTGCGGGAGATATTATTTCTCCCACGGGTTGTGCGAGAGCATTTGTTGTGAGAACTTTATGTCTCTATCGGGAATTAATTAATACCGGTAGGTGCTGCTAAATGATGTTGTTGCCGATGTTGAATGTCTCTGTTATGCTGAGTATAACCGAGTAGGTATGTGATGTACGCGCAATGACGAATTGACGTATCCATCTTTGAGGGCAGGTGTGCTCTGTATGTGATGACGTTCTGTCTGTTGTATGATGGAGGGGGTGGCCTTTGGACAGAGGGATGTGGTCATCTCCCATTACACGACGGTTGGTATCCTGTCATAATTTTTAGACACTGGGAAAATTCGATCCGAGAGTCTGCTGAACAGGCTTCTTCCCTTCCCACCGCGGGGGTGGGAGTGGGGGGGGGCGCGGGGGTAATGTTGGTCAGTGCGGTGCGGGATACCACCTCCTCTGTTGCAGCAGTCTCTCTCATATCTGAAGATTGATGGTCAACAGACGACGAGTGGAGTGTGAAATGGACTGGGCCGGTGATGTCGGAACTTGGTGTATAGATAAGGGACGCCAGTTGTATTTGGGGTGGGGATGCGGCGATGGATATGGGTTCCACTTGGATGGGAATTGGTCTGGCGTTTTCGGGAGGTGGTCGGGTACACCTTGTTGTACGGTTCTGCGGTTCCAGACATGCCAAGGCCTCATCCGGCCTCTTCACTTCCCTGCTATTCATCATACGTTCCACCCCACAGGAAGTATGGCTTGGGTCAGCCTCAGCTTCCGCTTGTGGTAACTCTATGATGGGGGCATAGCATAAAGTGGGTGGGAATGGGAAGAGATCAGAGGAACAACTTTTCCATCTGGTCCCTTGGACAAAACAAAACAAAATTCTTCAGATACGACTTCCCAGATTGAGTAGACCCGCATTGAGGAGGGCGAGTACTTATCTCGTCATCGTTGTCAGCGTTAGCTGCTTGTTCACCCACATTCTGGCTTGGTAGAAGTGGGGATGAACTGGCACCACAGTGCTCTGCACTATCCGTCGGAATACTAATTTCCGTGGAAATATCTGTCTGGGTATCGGTGTCACGAGAAATGCCCAGTCCAAGCTCTGGTGCTGGGTCGTCACTGACAGGTCTAAGTCAATCGAAGTGGATGACTGAGGTCAGGCCATCTGAAGCACGGATACAGTAGGTCACGTCCGACGTCTTACCTACTACCACATAGGGGCCTTTCCACTGGTAACTCAGTTTACTGGGCACATTTGCAGATCGTCGTGAATCGTGTACCCAAACCATCCTTCCTGCTTCATACGGATCTCCATGCACCCATCCATGCAGTGGATAATGTTTCTCTCACTAACTCGTGGGCTTGTTCTATCCTTTGACATAAGAGTTCAACATAGAGAGATGGTGAATTTTTCTCTCTTGGTATCCGAGGCATGGCCAGACCCAGGGGTAAGGCTAATTCACGGCCTAACATTAACCGAGCAGGGTATAACCCATGCTAGAATGTACTGAGGTGCGGTAGGCCATGAGTACATACAGGAGCCGTAGGTCCCAATCTCTACAATCAAGGCGTGTTTCCTTAGTAAGCATCTCCGTGAGAGTTCCGTTGAATCTCTCTACCATCCCGTCACTCCGGGGGTCGTATGGAGTCGTCCTTGTTTTGACGATATGGAACAATTTGCAGAGCTCTGATATGAGCCGGCTCTCAAAATTACTTCCTTGATCGGAGTGCAACCCATAAGGCACACCAAAATGGCAGAACACATTGCTTGCCAAGACCTCCACTACGGTGGATGCCTCTTGGTCCGGCAAAGCAAATGCTTCTACCCACTTCGTAAAATAATCTTGTAATACGAGAATGTATTTATTTCCATCATCCGTCGTATTCAAAGGTCTGAGCACATCGATAGCCACTCGCTCCCATGGTGACCAACAATCTTAATTTGAGATGGTGCGATGTGGTGTTGGCCAACAGCGCGTCTTTGGCATGGGACACATTTGGCAACCCATGCCTTGACACTATCGCGAATCCCGATCCAGTGAAATCTCAATTTGATATGGGCAACAGTTCTTTCCATGGTCAGATGCCCGGCGTTATCGTGCAGTTGTTTTAATATAAGTTCATGATTACTTTCAGGGACTACCAGATGGTCATTAATATATAAACGTTATTTATTAATTGACATTCTTCAAACTGTTGGTAATAATATTTTGGCATGGTGGAAGGTGATGTTACCGATTCCATAGGAGGACGTACCCCCTCCTGGATCCATGCGTCAATATTTCGTGTCTGTCCCTCCGTCTGTTGTTTGGTGGTGTGCAATTTTCTCTGGATTCCACTCTGCGCACCTCAATTCAGGGAACTCCGGAGATGGCTGTGTTGACTGTGTCACGGTGGCGGCCTCTTCATGTCCAGCTTCCGTGCTGATTCTACTAAGGGCGTCAGCATTCCCATGCAATTTGCCGGGACAGTGAACAACGTTGAAGTTATAGGCCTGCAGGGTTTCCTGCCATCTCGCTACCTGGCCCTCCAGATTTGTCAAATTCCTGAGCCATTGTAGTGAGGCATGGTCTGTACGGAGTGTAAAAGCACGCCCGTACAGAAAGTGTTTATAATACTTGAGGAAATGTACCGCCGCTAACAGTTCTCGCTTCGTGGTTGCATATCTTCTCTCTGTTTCATTCAGAGTATGCGAACCATAACCCAATACCTGCTCCATTCCATTTCCCATGACCTGAGATAGCCGATAGCAAAAGTGATGCGTCAGTGTCTAAGATGAAATCGAGGTTTGGATTAGGATGAGCAAGAATCGGGGCGGTTGTCAAGAGTTCCTTCAGCGCTCTGAAGGAGCCTTCACACTCACTCGTCCACTCAAATGGTCGATCTTTCTCGGTGATCTTGTAGAGGGGTGAAGCAATCTCGCTGAAATGTCAGATGTAATGGCGACAGTACTGGCATAGGCCAAGAAAACTTCGTGTCTCCATAACTGAAGAGGGCCGTGGCCACTCTGCTACTGCCTTAGTTTTTGATGGCTGAGTAGCTATTCCATCACCGGATATGACGTGTCCCAGGAACTCAACGCTCTGTCTAAAGAGATGACATTTCTTGGGTTAGAGTTTCAAATTTGCCGTGCGGAAACGGGAAAGCACGGTGTCCAAATTTACTGTTTGCTCAAACGTTGGTCCGAAGACTATCACATCATCGATGTAACAGAGACAGAGTTCCCAATGCAGGGTGGTTAATACCTTCATTCAAAAGTTCCGGGAGCATTGCACAATCCGTAGGGCATCTTGTGGAATTGGAAAAGGCCATCCCTACAAACGAATGCAGTCTTTTCCATGTCGGCTTCATCCATTGCCACTTGCCAGTAACAGCTAGCCAAGTCAAGGGTACAAAACCACTTGGCTCCAGACAAGGAATCCAAGGCCTGATCTATCCGAGGAAATGGATAAGCGTCTTTAACGCTAAGATCATTAAGGTGGCGGTAGTCTATACAAAACTGCAAGGTTCCATCCTTTTTGCATGCTAATTGGGCTAGCCCATGGCGATTCTGAGGGTTCAATAATACCAGTCCGCAACATGTCATTCACTTGTTGGTGTGCTTCCGCTTCCATATGAATGGGAAGATGTTGTACCGGTTGTCGTACGGGCGATTATTGCCCATGTCGATGGAGTGTCGTACGAGATGAGTCTCTCCGAGATCCATGTCTCTGGAGGAAAAACTATCACGATATTTGTGTAGTAATTTCCGAATTTCACGTTTCTGTGATTGCTGTAATCCAACTGTGGCACGTAGATACAAATCATGTAAATGGTCGGGTAGATCATCAGTCATATGTGGTGATGTGTCAGCGGGTGTAGGTGATTCCAATGAGATTATATCCACTAAATGGCCGCAGCATACTCCTGGTTCCAGAGTGATGGGATCTGCGGTACCATTGCACACTCTAAAAGGTATATTTTCCTTATTAGTAGTGTCGTCTATTAGGCGGGGACTTGCGCATCGAGAGGTGATCACATAATCAGGATCGGGTGGTAATGTGTGTGTTGCTTCTTAACTGTGGTGCGGTGGCCCATAAGATTTGTTCCTGTCCCAGCTCAACCATGGCGGTACTTGATAATATAACCGCACACGTGTTGCATAATGACGATGCCGGTCCAAGAGGTATTCGTCGGCCGTGTATGTCGAGTTCTTGTTGCTTGCAATGTATGATGGCTTCGCTGGTACTGAGGAAATCAGAGTCATGGAAGGAATCATTGCGAATAGAGGTGATGACAACTCGCTGTATGAATTGCATCTCCTCTATTTGGATAACTAAATTGACTACACCGGCTACGGGCACATCAGCTCCCATAGCCGTCTGTAGGTAAATATTTGTAGGTTTAAGTGAAGGCTTTTTATGAGGTGGGATGCTCTCATATAAGCACTTGTTAAATACCATGATTGAAGCACCAGTGTCGACGGTGGCACTGGTGGAAACACCACCAATCTGACAGGCAAATTTGTATATTACTTTGCGATGTACCTGTCGAAGAGCTTCCAATGATGCCGTCTGCGACAATGGTGTTGGAGCGGAATCACTCTGTATGTACTCTGACTGTTTCCTAATTGCTTCTCTTAATGTGGTGGATGGCTGAGTGATGAAAGAGCCAGTTCGTCATCCCTGCTGCTGTGAGGGCTGCGGTGAAGGCGGAGCTGGGGGGTAGCAATCATGATGGAGGTGTTGCTATCTCAAAGTATGCTGTATTGGTGTAGACAGCGGTGTAGACAGCGGTGCGCACGGGATGACGAATAAGCTCCACCTGTGCAAGTCATTTCTTACAATGCTTCATGGGATGCTTTGGTGAAGCACAGAAGAAGCAGTGATGCCACCAGGGACATGTTTTTCCCTATCCATGAGGCGGAGCGAACTGCTTCTCCCAAGTCGCTGCTGTCTGTAAATGCGGGAGATGAGGCTGGATGGGTTGGTGTTTTGCATACCACCAAAGGACACCGAGAATTCAGTGTCTTGGTGGCGGGACACGGTGCTTGCAAAACGTTGTTTCAGCGGAGGTGCTACAACCTACCACTGCCGCTTTACATAGGAAAGAAGGCTTGTTATGTGCGGAGAACGAGGGGGATGGCAATGCTGCGGATGGGGAAGGAAACGTAGGGATTGACATGTGTGAAGCCGTGCATTTGGGTGTAGGTGTAAAAGCTGATTTTGGTGGATGATTGTTGGCTACTGAATGTTGTGGTACGAAGGCCGCAGTTGAGCCAGGAAGCGGATACGGGCACAGAGGTGGTTCAGTGCCCTTAGGAGTTTGATTGCTTCTCTGGTTGCGGTGTGCTGCGGTCAGGTGCAGGTGTTGTAGAAAGTGGTCGGTTAGGACATCGCTCCCTCCAATGACCTGGCTGACCACATCCGAAACAGGTGTTTGGTGGCAGTGCGGTGCTTGTGGTGTTTGTTGTCCTAAAATGAGTGGTGGCGAAATTGGTCCTGAGTGTCGTGACCAAATTAGTTAGTGTGGAGATCTGTTTATTGATCTCATCTATCCATTCTTTTATGTTGCCGTTGTTATTGTTGCGCTGGTTCCCGCGCTCGGGGGCCCCGTTATAGCTTCCTCTATGGGCACGCCGCCTTCCTCCAGGAGCTTGATTCTGATTGGAATTCTGCATACCTGGTGGTGGTGATGTCTGTGTGGTTGTTGTTGATGAAAGGGGGGGGGGGAACATTAGTGGGCGTGGTGACAGCTGCACCCTCTATCTCGTTGATAGGATGGAGTTGGCATCGGCTACTTTTATCCCGTTCCAGAAAGTTTTCTATATGGACCGCTGTTGCTGTTAATTGGGCCAAACTATCCTCGTCTCCTAGAAATTTTCTTTCAGGGTGCGTTCACTGCTCAATGCATCGATGAAAGTGTTGAGATGCAGATGGATTATGTCTTCCGTGTTGGTCCTTCTGATTCGGCCAGCTAACTCAGGAAGCGTTTCTCCCGCCCATCATCGGAGATTCTTGAGGTGAAGACGACTGGTTTCTCCGAGAGCTGTGTCACCAAATCGCTCCATCAATACTCGTTCCAATTGAGTGTAGGTGGGTGTGTAGTCAGTGTCAAGATCCACAAGAACTTGAAGGGCTTTTGCGGAAAGCTTTGCAGTGAGATATTCACCCATATGCTAATCGTTCCAGTGGTTAGTCCGACTTATTATCTCGAACTGGATTTTGTAATTGGTCCAGTCATTCTTCTCCTCGCTAAATTCGGGAGGGAGAATGACTCGGCCAAGACCACGGGAAGACTGAAGTGGTTGAAATCCGGGTGGTGTGGGTATCTGAGAGTCTGACGAGTATTGTGAAGCTGGTCATTGCGCAGGTGGTGGTGGTGGTGGTGGTGTTTCCCATCGATTCTGATGCCGACGGGCGAGGACACGTGTACTCTAATTTACTGAGTCCAGCCTGGTTGTAGAGCCATAGAACGGCATAGGTCTATGGACGGGAGGAGGAATGTTGTGAAGATTATGTGGATGTTCTCCACGAGGTGAGGACTGATATTCCTCATATGGTGGTGGTGCAGTTGGCTGACGGTCCTGATGTGTTGCGTGACTGATGTACCGGCGAAACGTTTGTGCTGATTCTTCCCGATAATGCCACGGGGTTCTCCTCGAGTATAGCAGTGCGGGAGGTTGTCTGTAAGGTGGATTGTCACCTGGCCATATGGTCTTCGTAGATGACACAGGTGAATGATAGTAGTCTGAAGGATTATTTATATGCCCGTAATCGGGTCTTTGTCGGCGTCGTCCATGATTCGTCCCTGATGGTGCTGGCCTGTCATGGACATCCGATATGGTTCTGAACTCTGTTCCCGCCTGTGAGGCATCCCAAAAGGTGCCGTCACTGACAGGCGAAAACAGGTTATATTGCGGTGTTGTTGATTCCGCAGTATTTCTGGCATAGTCCGTGAGCATGTGATCTGTAAATCCATCGTATGCCACAACCTCTTGATCGAGGGAGTCATCGCTAAATGGAGAAGGTATTGAGCTGAGCTCACTATATGGTGTGGGCGTGAGTTTGCTGCATGTGATTAATGATGTTCATCGAGCCCCACATCAGGCACCACTTGTAGCTCGCGGGGTAGTGTCGGGCCATTCTGGTGTATCATGTCGACTCGCCATGCCGCAAGTGCACGACGAATGATGACGCTGGTTAGCATCCGGTCTTGGGGTGATGGATCCTGTACAAGACTGCCCTATGGGTAACAAAAACCGGCTCCTAAGGCCAGTGGAACTCAATCGTTCTGGTGGGGATGTGCGACCATTATCGCGAACAGTAAACAACTGTGTCATCCCACGAGCTTGTGTCACCAGTATGCCTGTCCATAGCAATTTCGTGATCTATGGACTTACAAGATTTGATTTGGTGACCTAAAAATATACGTCTATGCAGTGTTTTTACCTAAACAGACTGTCGAGTATGCTAGATAAAATTAATGAGCATACGAAAATACAAGACATAGAGCCAGCCAGATGAACTTTTAAACGTGGGGCTCCCGGAGGTACCACACAGACTCGTAGGTCCGCAGAGGTATCCCCGCAAGGGAGGCTCCCGTACACGAGACTTAACTAATTAACTTAATATAAGTTATTATACCTCTAAGCTGAAAGGAAAGAAGATTATCTCGGACGCAAAATGATGTGCCTCATGCGGCCAGTACTCCTAGTGCTAGGTTGGGTGAGGAGTATTATCCTCGCGTGGACCGTCGTTGCTGAATCCTTGCGAGAGACACGTGCCTCGTGCGGGCATCCGTCTCAGGAAGGTGTCGCCACTACTTAAAGCATGGAAAGAGTAGTAGGCAAAAAATGGGCCCACTCTAATATTTCAAACAAAAATGCTGTAGTAAGAAAAGACCATACCTAGTGAGATTATGACTATATGGTTGCATGCTGTTTTACGTGAAGACGGGACGAACGATTATACGGGCCTTCTGCTTTGCTTCACTAGCTTTTAAATTTTAGAAACAAGAACTATTTTAGGCCGCAAATGGCAGGTATCTACTTAACTGTTAGACACGGCTGTCATTGAGAACAGATACCCCATGACATCAATACTGAAGACAGCGCTCATACATGTTACTTAGTAAGATCTCCGAACTGGATAAGAATCCGAACATCTCAATCTGTAACCACATAAAACGTCACAAGACACTGATTACTTTTCACAAAAGCATTTTTAGGCAACTGATCTATCGTCATCGTGGGGGTAAGAGAGACGAATACACACCGTAAATGTCCTTCCCGTGAGGGCGTGGCAGGTCTAAATATCGTGCCCCGACAATCTTTACAGAATTCGGTGGGGATGCGCATTTAGCCCGTCACCTGGTCCTATGCAACTAACCGTTTAACCTGTCATTAGGTTTATGTACAAGCTGCCCAGTTTTGCATTGCCGTGCAGGATATTGTTCAATAAATAAAATAATAATTAAGATATGTGTTCGCAATGCTTTCCTACATTGGCAGAAGTGCTTACTATTAAGTATCTGAAGATATGGGGGAATGTATGTGACACCACACCCTGGCCATCACCGCTCGGAAACCCCACCAGTTTCCCAAGGTCGGATCAGCCCATGGTGCGGATAGGGACATCCAAACAATTAAGAAGCCACAAGGCTGAGTGGAACATGAAGACAGACAAAATCTTAGAGTTATGAGTCTTGCCGGAGTGTGGGGCTAAATTATCGCACTATCGGAAGAGAAGAGTATACTACAGATTTCTTAACGAAGAAAGTGTCTCTAATCATATTAAACCTATACTATCGAGCTGAATAGAAAAGGTTTAGTCGGTAGTATGACGGGCTAAACAGAGTTATAGCACGGACAGCGACCACAGTGAAAAATTGATGGTGGCGGGAGAAAGTGCTGCGTATATAAATGTTGCTGTATAGTGTTTCCTACATGCACTGCAGTCCTATATTTTCTACAAATAAACAAAACATATGAACTAATGGCTACTGGCCATATATATATAAACTAACCAAAACAATCAATACAGTATCAAATGATCAGAATTATATATCTTAGTACAGGTTAACAAACCTACTACAGTGCGGTTAGTGAAAACACCTTACAGAAAATGAGAATAACTATAAACATATATAGAAATTATAACTAGCGGTCCTAAGACCGTTACGGTACCTTTTAGTCATCGGGACCATTTATACGGATACAATATAATTATCAGAAAAAAAAGTAACGGAATAATTAAAATGTTAAGTATAGTTACTTGAATACTCGGTAGCCATTCTTAAGTTTGGCTATCATGTTATTGAAAGTGTACGTCATTCTTTGGTTGACGTGTGTTGTCAGCAAGAGATACAATAGCACTACTGCTGTGAAGAAAGTTCCCGTACACCGATGGTACGGATGGAAGTTGACAACAACCCGATCACAAGTGGGGGTTATTAAATGCAGATGAAGACACAAAACAAAGCTTAACGGTGCTGGGTACATCAGCCAGCTCTGAAGACGCGCCGGGCAAAGTTTACTTGCTGCGGTCGAAAGTTAGAAGAACCTGCAAGACATCAGTGCGGGGACGGTTGACATACCCGTTTTTGGCATGGCCGGCAGATCCGGCGACTCATCCACCAAAGAACATCACTGTCTCTACATCTGTAGAATCACATATTCAGGTCGTGAACAATAATTAGAAAGTTCCAAATTGCTCCCGCAAGAAGACAGTTACAAAATTGTTTTAGTGCGGTGGGTTGGGTAACTGCTAGCTACGGGAGAAATACCGACAGAAAGCGGAGTAATATGCATATTGTCTGTCGCACTGATAGTAGCTGGTACAGGTCCAACCTGTTCGGCCCCTGGCTGAGGATGCTCTCGATCTCTGGATCGCGTCTCCTTTTATACTACTCGTGATGTCACAGGCGCAAGCTCCAACCAATCATCGGCTGAGCAACAGCCAATCAGCGCGTAGCAAATAATAGCGCAGTCGAATATTCTAGAACATTCTAGAAGTTCTGCGTCCACATGGTTATGACGTCACGGCAATATTTTGAAGATAATCAAGAAGGGTTTTCTGTGGATAACTCAGACATTTTTAACCGATTTGGAAATGGTTTACAGATTTAAAATGCCCGTCGAATTCTGGGCTTGATTAATGCCAGATTCGGCGGGAAGAGGTAATCAAAAAGGATTACAGGGTACCATCTCGGTACACTAAAAGCGTCATTCCATCTTAGTCGTAAACTACGTGCTCCATCAAAAATAGCATCTAATGCGCTTTAACGAACTTTTTTACAACGCGATCTCTCTCATAGGCCCATATACGCTTATGGCTCTACGCAGGGGGGGGGGGGGCGTGTTCAGGAACGAATCCATGATGGGCGGCGCGTACCTAGCTTGGCTGGTACCGCCGGTACCCGACCGGTCGATCCGAACTACACCACATGCGCACGCGCACGCACGCACGCACGCACGCACGCACGCACGCACGCACGCACGCACGCACGCACGCACGCACGCACGCACGCACGCACGCACGCACGCACGCACGCACGCACGCACGCACGCACGCACGCACGCACGCACGCACGCACGCACGCACGAACGCACGCACGCACGCACGCACGCACGCACGCACGCACGCACGCACGCACGCACGCACGCACGCACGCACGCACGCACGCACGCACGCATGTACGTATATAAATATATATACACCTGTGCAAAAGTTAAGCACCACCCTATTTTTACGCACATGCGAGGGTATATTCATGTGCTATGAAGAAAGCAATAGCATAAACATTTATGTACCCATCCATCTTAGTACAAGAGGTAATAATGCAACTAGAGGAATGATGATTATGATGGTGGGGAAACACTGTATGTTTTTGTTTGAACTTGAAAACGAGGCCTGAATATGGTTACGTTGACACAACTGACAACTATTGCCCTACAGTTGACACACGTGGCTAGATTGTCATTAATGGTGTCTGAAAACGAAGTTTAACATCTGTGCACGAGTTTGAGACTGTCCATATTAATACCGGGTATATCCACCTTGTGCCTGGATGACGGCCTGGACACGACGTCTCATGCTGGTCACCAACCGACTGATACGCCATTGTGGTATTCGTTGCCATTCAAGATGGAGTGCGTCTGTTAATTCCTGTAGGTTCTGCACAGGAGGATCCCTCCTTCTCACCATGTTTACCAGAATGTCCCAGATATGCTTAATAGGGTTCATGTCAGGGCTCCTTGCTGGCCATGGTAGGGTTTCGATGGCATTCTGGCGGAGGTATTCATGCACAGCTCTAGCACGACGTGGTCGGGCGTTGTCATCCATGAATATAGGGTGGGTTCCAGGTGCATGATTTACAAAATGAGGGACCACAACTCTATCCAGTATGGAATCTTGATATCTTTGTCCATTTAGTGTTCCAGGTACAGTCAACAGATCCAGCTTACAATCAAATGAGATGCACCCCCATATCATAGCGGAACCTCCACCAAATGGAACTTCTTCCATGATGTTACGTTGGTCGTACGCCGTACGTCTGGACCTCCATACACGAGTTCGACCATCTGTGGCATGAAGCAGGAACCGACTTTCATCGGACCAGTGTACCCGTCTCCAGGATCTCATGTTCCAGTGTCTTCTTTCGTTGCACCACCTCAGACGCTCTTCTTTGTGGTGTGCAGTGAGGAGATGACGTCTGACAGGTCTCCTAGCTTTCATGCCAGCAGCATACAGTCTCCTTTTGACGGTAGACATTGACACTCTATTGCGCATTTCCCATTGCTGGCTGAGCACTCTGCTGTTGGTGAATGGAGATCTCCTAACAAGGCGTACTAGGGCTCGATCATCATGGGCAGTAGTCTTCTTCGGTCTTCCAGATCTAGGCCTGTCCTTCACCTCATTAGTTTGCCCATGTTTTGCAATCAAACGACTGATTACAGTATGGTTAATGTTCAGCTGTCTGCCAATCTCTCTGCATGACATACCAGTGGTATGCATGCCTATGATTTGCCATTTCACACGATCACTTAACCTTCGTCTTGCCATAGCGGTTCACAATCAAGAGCTAATTCTCTCTGTACAAATAAACCACGGTCATGAACACAAAATTCCTAATCTTGTCGCCTAAATCTGTATGTAATGTTCTACACCTCAAACTGGACTTTTACATAACTGAACACGTGTGCTGTTTCCCGCCACGCACGGACATCAAGCGGTGTGAAGTCATGCATGCATGTGCATTTCGTACTTGGAATTATGTCAGCTAACTCGGGGACAAAAAGTATGGCAGGCTAGTTGTACCATCATGTTTCTACGTTCTATTGTTTTTGCTGGTGCTTAACTTTTGCACAGGTGTATATTTACAAATATACAAAATATACAATATTATAAGTTAATTGACTGTTAAATTAGATAATTAACATATTTGTTAATTTTCGATAGATATTACTAAAAGAGTATTGCAGAATAACTACCTCGTCGAATGTCGATGTTCGAATCACTGTTCACACATACATACGCGCAAGGTCGTACCATTCATTCACACATACACACATATATATAGCTATTTAGAAATATACAAAATATGCAATAATAGAACACAAGTAAAAAGGTGAAATCACATTGCCCATATTTCACTATAATTTAGTAATATATTCATGTATATTGGATTTGAATGTCACAAGATTAGAAACCTGAGTAATCTTTCAGGCAGAGAATTCCACAGTTGAGCTGCAGTGTATTTGACGCTTTTTCTGCGATATTCCGTTTTAATCCTCGGAAGTTCTAGGTGACTGCGTGTTTTGGAACGTAAAGTTCTGTTGTGCGCCACCCCAACGGAAGTGAACATGTCTTTCATGTCACCAGGGGCCGGACCATTTCTAGATTTTTATGTCATAATACCCATTTTAATTTGCATTCTTTAAGTTAAATTTGTCCAGTTTAATGTTTCATATGGTTGTGCAGATAGTGTCCGGTAAGGCATGTCTAATATCACCCTAGCAGCCCGTTTTTGTAGTTTTTCTAAGCTATCCAATAATGTAGGTGAAGACGGGCAAAATACAAGACTACAATAATCAATGTGTTAAAGGATATACGACTTATAGAAAATATTTCGTTGCTCAATGCTAAGGACGAAATCTCTTTACAAAGTTTGCCTATATGTTCTTTCCATGCAAGCGTATTATCTATATACACTCCCAATAGTTTGTCAGATTCCACAACATTTAAGCTTCCACGATTTGTAGGGATTATAACATTATTATTTGCTTGTTTCAATTTATACTTTGTTCCTAACATCAAAAACTTAGTTTTGTCCGTATTTAACAACATTTTATTATTTACACACAATTTATACCACCGACTTCATACCGTTAATTAGATTTTCTTGAATTTCAGCGATATTTGAGCTAGCAGCATGCATAGTTGTATAAATAATAATAATAATAATAATAATAATAATAATAATAATAAGAATAATAATAATAATAATAATAACTAGCCAAACCCGTGGAAAGTCACGGTAGAGTGATTTGGATTCTTAATAAGTAAGTCACTTAAAGGAAACCTTAATGTCATGGTGTTTCAGGATACATAACATTCCCAGTACCACGCGGTTTTATTGAGTACACTAATGTTTTCAAAAGTATGAACATAGTAAAATACAAAAATATATATGCATATATAGATAGATAGATGAATTTATTAACAACATTATAACTACATACGGTCTATATCTTAGGCAAATATATACATGTACTTTGATAAACAGACTTTGCATAATTATAATACTAAAACTTAACTAACCTTTTCCGCACGAAATCTCAATATATATATAGCAATTTAAAGAGACATGTGCGCATGTTGTGGATTGTATACATATATAGTTAGGGACGACTGTATTAGTTGAACTGTCTTTAGTAATAAATTACAATGAATAACTGTTAAAATTGATTTTTCTTAATGTATTGTGGTGCTGGCAGTATCCCGCAATCCCGGAGTTCGCGTTTCGCGGCTGCCGGGCTAGCTGATTCCCGCCGTTTCTACAGATGCCCGGCAGTCGTACCTTGGAACTAGAAATGCGAGCACCTGCCGCTGGTTCCACGAGCCGATTCGAGATCTATGTTGGGTGAATAACCTTTTATATGTAGCTAAGTTACTACAAATGGTGTCAGGAGTACTTTGGGCCCTAAATTAAAAATCATTATTAGTTATTTCAAAATTGTACTCACGATTTTTGCTTTAAAAAAAAATAGAATTCTCGGAAATATAAGGACTACTCTAGTCCTGCCAGAATGTTAATTTGACAGACTCTGGCCGCCATTTTGATTATTTTATAGATTTTTATCTAATAAATTACAGATGATAGGTGAGTTATAGTTAAATATTTATTATTTATTTATGCTATAGCATTCAAATGTCGGGTGTATAGATTAATATATCTTACATACATACGTCATATACATCATAAATTCAAGATTCAATGTTATTTATTAGAACTGTAATGAATCGAGGTATATTTTCATGCTAAGTTTCTATCATCTATGTCAGTTTTCCGTGGAATTACAACCCTATAGTTTCTGGATTGTTATTGTTAGTTGTCTTCAGTGTCATATTGAAGATTTTGGATCTCCGTGTTCTGACTCAAGATTACTTCGGTGGTCCCGCTTCGCTATCGGCAAGCTTATGATGTAACGGTTGCTGTGACAACTGGCTAGCCGATGGCGGAGAAGGATTCAGGACAGTCTGGCTCGCCTCGTCGAGAAGATGATAATGACGATATTTATTATAAGACTGCTGGGCCTATTCTGACTAAGAAGATCAGGCAAGGATCGGATGTTGCTTCTGACTCAGTGTTCAGATTCCTAATGCTACTTGCTACTGGATAGAGTAAACCAAACTATTGTCTCACATAAACGTAAGATGATGTATTTATTAAAGCTAACTGAACAGAATTTTACAAGGTAATTTAGATTGGAGCAATATCGCTCAAACAACAGACTAGTACCTACTGGTACAAAACAAGTAAGTTCCTACTGCTATTCTATAGCTACTTACAAAAACTGAACATCGATATGTTCAGTGAATCGAGATGGTGGATTGATTAACTTCCTATAACTGAAAGTGTATCTCTTATAGTCTTCAGAATCTCTGATTCTGAGGTTCTATACATATCTAGATAATGAGATTCTTGCTGAATCCGTTTTAGTGATTCTTATAGGTACGTTATAAGCACATCTTGATTGGCCCGGACAATCAGTCCATCAATCAACTTCTGCTTATCCCTTCCTAGAAGTTCCTATCTAACAAATGTTGGTCGTTCTAACCAATCAACGATCCCTTCATTTCGATGTTAACTTCAAAACCTATTCTATATAACTCTTTGCTACAGAGTTTGATCGACGCTCATTGATCGTGACGTCATTCTGACCTATCAAACTCTGTGCTATTCTTCTATGGAGATGATGCCTCACATAGACAAAGTGGTGGTAGCTGGTTCTGATTTGATGCGATCTGTCAGCTAACTAACAACATTACAGAATGTGCTGTTGTTGCATGCCATTGTATGAGTGACATATAGTTGATATACAAATTTCGATTGTGTTATTAATTCCTACAGGGCCCTACAATGTCCATGTTCTGTCCAATGCCTATTGATGGATAAGCCTATAGGATGCTAGGGTGAATAGGCACATGAGCTGTATGTTCTCATTGCCAGCTGATGTTGTTTCATTCCCATGTGAGAATCTAGATTGCCTACGTCATCAACTAAGTCCATTTGTCACGTTCGATTCCTCTGATTATTATGCTTCGATTATTTTCTAAACTATTGATCCAAACGACTGCTGAATATTATAAAAGTGTGTGCCGACTGAACAGCAACAACTTTCATCTAAACTATTTCCAAATACACATCAACTCAGAACCGTGGGATCTATTCTAATCAATTCGACTATTTCAGTTATGATTATAAAACTTTATCCAACAAGTTTCAGTGTGCTAAATTCACACATCATCCATTTACTGGAAACTTAACATCATCAGCACTGCTGATGTAATTATTAAGTTAAATACAAAGTATAAACTGTCAACCGGTCCATTATCTCACCTGGTGTTTTCAAAGTATAATTTCTTCGGGACTTACTCGGAAATATAAGACATCCGGCGGGGTCATGACTCCCACAAGACAATCCCATATTTACAATATGTAGGAAACTGCGATTCTGAGCTGTAATTTAACCGTCGGGTTTGGATATTTCTTTATACTTTAATTACAGTTCAATTTCGTTGTTTATTTCAGAATCATTTGAAATAAAGAAGTGATATAAATCACTGTTGTTGTTATTAATTATTATTATCATCATTATTTTTAACCTTTTGAACATTAGAGGGTAATCTCCCTTCTAATCAACAAATATGTTTCAATTGTAATATTAGGTTTACTAATTACACTGAACATTATTTGTTTTTTCTTGTTATTATTAATTCAAAGAGTTCATTATCACATTGCTAGCTACTCCGTTAAAACACTACTCAGCTTATGCCTTCTTTTCAAGTTAAATCTGAGGAGTTTTTGGCTCGCACCCATTTTCTGTGGATCAATCCTTTACCCACAAAGCAATTTTGTTGGGTAC
The DNA here is from genome assembly GCA_034401795.1 of Chaetoderma sp. LZ-2023a. Taxonomy (NCBI): domain Eukaryota; kingdom Metazoa; phylum Mollusca; class Caudofoveata; order Chaetodermatida; family Chaetodermatidae; genus Chaetoderma; species Chaetoderma sp. LZ-2023a. The sequence goes on along the minus strand of JAVVLW010004187.1, from coordinate 22,974 downwards.
AAGTAAACGTTTCATTTTGAAAATGGCTGATCAAACTGGGTTTGTTGAGTATTGGTTAATATATTGCAGTCGAGAATAGCCAACACAGTTCAGAAATTTCACCGTATCATTTTCTATATCTGGGCTAGAACCTGCGACCTTACCGAGAAACGAGGCGACGGTTTTGTCTATTTAAGGACGGCCGATGATGAACTCGCGGTAGACCGCATTTGCCAACCCTATCAATGTGCGATAGACATAGTAAGGCGCTACGGCCAAACGGTGAAATTTATCGATATCCCGGCGTATTCTCTGGTCCTGTATAATGAGCAACTGCACCATTTGAGTCCCTGTTCCTTCAAAGACCAAGAGCTGCAACTGCATGACCAACTCTCTCTTCTCAATGATAGAATTGAGAAAATAAATGCAGATATTGGTGTACACACCATCAAATGCAGTGTAGAGTTAATACTCCATAAAAAATCTAGTGCACATAAACGCGTCCGTTATCATTATACTTTCGAGTTTCCGAAGGACGGCTTGCATGCAGGTATGCTACTGAATCTAGTCTAGCTTCAGAAGATTCATTTAGACGTTCTCCGGAGTTGCACCACTCAGTGAGTTATATTTTTCAGTAAGCATACGCTCACAACTTATTTCAGTAAATGATATTGCTTTTTAGCGAATATTAATTTCGCTTCCCTGGTATAAATCAACAAGTGACCCATAATGCCGAAACATTTGTGTATTAACACTGCAACCGTGGAGGAACTTAGTGCACTCCATAATATTGGTAAAATTCGAGCTGCTGGCATAGTAAGTTTTCGTGAGTCCAGAGGAGGTTCCATATCTCTGGCCGACATTAAGGCAGATCCTGATCTGCCTGCCACAGCTACAGTCCTTGCACGATTGATCCATGCTGGGGACGTAGTATTCGACATCAATGATCAAGGCGCTGTTGGTGGGGTCGACTCGCACCCAAGGGAAGAATCCCTGGAAGAGCAAGTAGCTAGACTGAACATGGAACCGCTAGCTTAAGGTATCAAATACAAGGCACTCCTTAACTCAACCAGTCGACAAAGGGGTGATCAGACCCTAGTTCATAACCTGGCTCCTAGGGGGTATATGCCCCTAGAGAACCTAAGAGGGAGTCACGATCAGTTTCTCACCATGACACGAGGACGTCATCACCAGTTCGTAGAGCTTACTTGAATGGCTCTTCATACAATGACTCTAGAATGCCGTCGCCCGGTCGTAGAAGCTACTCTGATGGTCTCCTCCACCTAAAATGTCAACTTTTGATGGAAAATGTGAGTGGAAACCATTTTTCATACAGTTTGAGCATACTGCTTCAAAGTACCGTTGGTCTGATACATATAAATTAGACATGCTCATCTCAGCTTTAAGGGACAAGGCCTTAAAGTTTTACTGCATCTGTTCTGTGCAAGTCCAGAATGATTACTTCAGTGTATGCGACAAATTACGGTTGCGATTCGGGAAAAAAGATCTGCCCCACATCATCAGGAAAAAAATGCAAGACATTCGACAAGAGGGTAACCCTTTAGAAGAATTTACAGATATCATTCAGGAGCTCAATTTAGATGGCTAACCTGATGCTTCAGAGAGTTTGGGAGAGACAATTGCCATTGATGCATTCCTACGGGGTGTTGAGCATAAACGAGCTATGGATAAAGATCCGGCATCCTGGAGGAGGCTGTACAAATGGTCAATGCAGCTATCCATAATCAAAGATTGATCATGGGTTTCAGAAGACCTGAGATTCGAAAGGTCCGTTTTCCGGACGATGCTTCTGGTTTGATGGAGGCAGATAATCCTGAGCAGTTGAGAGGCATAACGGCTCCAAGCAGGATAGATAAATTAGAGAAAGATGTCGAAGGACTTAGGAAGGATATGGCGGAGATGAAGGTTGATGTTGCTAAGATTTTGAATCTTATATCTGGTCAATTCGGTCGAGGTCGGTCTCCTCCAAGAGGGAAGGTCGTTCCATCGCGTTCCCCTTCTCCTCTCAGATCGGGAAGGTGCTTTAATTGCAATTTAGAGGGCCATTTTCCCGGTGAGTGTCCAGAGCCGAGGCGTACACGGTCGCCATCACCTGCTGCTTCACCGAGATCTTCGCCTGTGTGATCATATGATGGTCACATGTATGAGTTTAATCGTGACCCTATGACACTAGTCATTCCCATTAAAGTAAATGGTGTTTACGTTGATGTAGTGGTGGACACTGCGGCACAAGTGACAGTAATTGGCAATTTCTTTCCAAATAAATTACCTTACCCTTTAAAGAAGTTGGAGTCTATTTCATTGAAAGGTGCCGGTAGAGACAATATTATCCATGCGGAAAGTGTTGAGCCAGTCACAATTGCGCTAGGTTCTATGATGTTCAACTGGCCAGTCCTTCTTGCCAATATTAATGATCTGATTATATTAGGCCTGGATTTCTTGAAGGCACAAAAGGCCACCATTGATATGACTAGACTGTGTCTGACAATTAATGGAGAACCGGTTCAAGCATCAATGTTGAGAGCTCATGGGAAGGAAGTCCAAGTAGCTCGGGTAACATTGAAGCAGAAAGTGGTCTTGGGTCCTTTTGAGGCCGTGAAGACCACAGGCATTCTAGATCGGGAGGTACAGAATGATGTTGTGCTCCAGCCCTCATCTAAACTGGAGGGTCTGGTAACACCTCATACAGTGGCCACTGCCAAAGATTCGCAGATTCCTATTTTGTTACGGAACCTGTCGGCCCAATATATTACTCTGGAACAAGACCACAACCTTGGTATTGTCACAGAAATTGAGGAGGTTTTAGACCCTAGAACATAATTTCAACTTGCTGGTAACCCCATAAACCTGGACGGTTTACAGACTTCTACAGCCATTCAGGTGGACATCCCTGTGTTCTTACAGGATCTGTATGAGAGGTCGACATCTAGTTTATCGGAGACGCAGTCTTTGCAAGTTAAATCCATGTTAATCGAGTATCAGGATGCATTTTCAAAGGATGATCTTGATTTTGGTTTGTTCAAGGGGATAAGACATAAGGTTGATACAGGTAATGCACAACCTGGTCGTTCTAAACTTAGACGAACTCCTCTTGGTTTTGAGAATGAGGAAGAGAAACACCTAGCGGAAATGTTAGAGAAAGGCATCATAGTTCCGTCAAAATCTGAGTGGTCATCAGCCCCGGTATTAGTTCGGAAGAAAGATGGTACATGCGGTACTGCGTCAATTTTCGAGCTCTGAACAGTCTAACTCGCAAAGACCTTTACCCCCTACCAAACATTGAGACATGTCTGGATGCACTTGGTGGTGCTAAATTCATCAGCACACTTGATATGGCAGCCGGGTATTGGCAGGTCGAGGTTGACCCAAGCTCGCATTTATTACAAGATATGGGCTCTTTGAATTTGTCCTGATGCCATTTGGTACGTGCAACAGCCCGGCAACACGTGGTAGTGACAGGGACTGACTTTAAGAGTCATATGACCAACTTGAAAGCTGTCCTTTCCCGATTCCTGTCGCACAACCTTAAATTAAAACCTAAGAAGTGTAATTTGTTCCGTACAGAACTCTGTTTCTTAGGTAATTTGGTGAGTGATAAGGGAATCACTGTTAGGCCAAACAATATGGAAAGCGTCGCTAATTGGCCTGTTCCTAAGACCAGGAAAGAGCTGGAATCTTTCCTAGGGTTCATGAATTACCACCGAGAGCACATACAGGGTTTTTCTGATATTACTGCTCCTCTCTCTGCACTTACCAGTTCCAAAGTGGAGTATTACTGGACTCTAGAGCATCAGGTAGCTTTCGAAATACTTCAGGGTGCTATGGCCAACCCTGCAGTGTTAGGTTATCCAACACCAGATGGTACCTTCATACTGGATACTGATGCTTCAGAGGCTGCTATTGGTGCAGAGTTATCCCAAATGCAGAATGGGAAAGAGGTGCTTATTGGTTTTGCGAGCCGAACATTGACACCGGCTCAGCGTAAATATTGTGTTATATGCCAAGAGTTGCTAGCCATGGTAGCATTTACTAGGCAGTACTTTCTAGGATGGTCATTTCTTCTGCGGACTGATCATCACAGTCTCACGTGGCTGCTCAGTTTCAAGCACATCGAAGGACAACTAGCTAGATGGCTAGAAGAACTGTCTCAATATAATATGACGATGCAGTACAGGCCCGGTAAACAGCACTCTAACGCTGATGGTCTGTCATGAGTTCCAAGTGATTCTTCACCTTGCCACTGTTATAAAGCTGGCCATTCTCTTAGTTCATTACCATGTGGTGGGTGCAAATATTGTACCAAGCTTCAGCAGCAATGGTCTCAATTTGAACAAGATGTTGATGATGTAATTCCTTTGGCTTTTTAAACCATGAGGGCCCTTCAACTGAGTAATAATGACCTATCAGACAGCGACACAGACAGCGACGATCCAGATGGGCTGCTGGATGATGTCCCTCAAACAGACCAGGTTATCGGAAGGTCAGACTGGTTAGACACATTCTCTTTGGAAGATCTAAGGGAGTGTTAGTTGCAGGATTCTGATCTGAAGACGGTTGTATCATGGATTGCACAGTGACACACACCTTCTGACACGGAGCTATATTTAGCTAGTCCAGCTGTCAAGCTTTGGTGGGCTCGTTGTGATCAATTGATTTTTGTTGATAGCATTTTGCACTATCTCTGGGTAGAAGCAAATACCACACGGAATCTGCTGGTAGTCCCAAAGTTTCTGCAGAAGCTGGTTTTGGAAAATTGTCATGATTCCCAGCTTGCCAGTCACATGGGTGAGCAGAAGACATTAGAGAGAGTGAAGGCTAAATATATCTGGCACATATACTCTCGTGAAAGCCTCCATCCGACCTAGAGCTGCTCTGGGCGAGTTCCATGCCGGTTTTCCTTTGGAACGGGTACATATGGGCATTTTGGGCCCTTTTATCACATCTGCACTGGGAAATAGATATGTGTTGATGATCATAGATCAGTTCACTAAATAGGTTGAGTGCTATGCGCTCCCTGAACAAGGGCCAGAACTGGTAGCCAAAACGTATGTGGAGCGATTTGTCACCACATTTGGCTGTTCATATTTCTTACACACCGACCAGGGTCGTAACTTTGAGAGCAGCCTATTTAAGGAACTGTGCCATCTACTGGAGATTTCAAAAACACGCACCACAGCTTATAAACCATGTTCGAATGGACAGATTGAGCGTATAAACCGTACTGTCTTGCAGTGTATACAGTGTTACCTGCAAGAGCATGGCAGACAGAAAGATTGAGACAAGTGTATTCCTTTCATCGCTGGAGCTATGCGATCTACTGTAAGCCGACAGACGGGTTATACTCCCAACATGATGATGCTTGGTCGAGAAGTGCTACAGACTATTGACATAATGTACAAATGCCCTGTGTCTGCGACTACAGAGGATGCCCCTACAGATGCCAGTGACTTCGTCCAACAGTTACAGCAAGCGTTGCACGAAACTCATGAGATAGCACGGGATAACCTTAAAATGGCTCAGAAGCGCCAGAAAAAAGAGTATGATCAACGTTTGCATGAGCGTGCCTATCATGTTGGTGATGTTGTTTATCTTGCTAATTCTGCAACTAAAATAGGTCAGTCCAGTAAACTACAACCTCCTTGGACTTGTCCATTTATTATTTATAAAAGTTGTCAGAAGCACTGTTTGGTATAAAAACCCAACGCCGGGAACTAGTTGTTCACCATGATAGATTAAAGCTGTGCAGAGATCGTGATTTACCTCTTTGTATATTGTGAATGAGACGTGCTATACGCTCTGAAGATCATGGCGATGATGATGACTTATTATCCCCCGATAATGGCCGTAGGTTATGTGATGGTAACCATGTATTCATTTTGGAGAGAATTTGGATGAAACCATTCCATATGGTATTGATCCATCCTCATTAATTCTGCAAAATGATCTAGATGCTGTTTTGACAGGTGACCTGGATATCGACTCTGTTTTACCTGTCCCACAAACACAGCATCACTCTCCTAGGCGCATGAGGTGTCAGGTCCGAGGAGATATGCATCACACTTCCCCTAGGCGCATGAGGTGTCAGGTCCAAGGGGAACTGCATCACACTTTTTCCCCTAGGCGCATGAGGTGTCAGGTCCGAGGGGATATACATCACACATCTCCTAGAGATGACCAACTCCAAACTCACACCATTAAGCATTCGTGAATTAGACTTCATGGACCCTATCTGCATAAATGTTCCTCTGGTTTCGTCTTATTTCGGATTCATTTGGTCATGGTACTGTTGCGGAATGCAGTTAGCTTTTCGGTCGTAGTACAGTACTACAATAGTAATGTGATAATGTACAATGGTAACAGTAATTCAACATTAAAGGAATTACTGTAATCCAGATGATATGAAATTATGACTTCAAATTTTAACATTCTACATGACACTGAAGACATTCAACTTGTCCGGAAAACATTTATAATCATTGGCTTATGTTCCGTTTCCATTTTAGCTTTAGTTTCAGCAACAGCAAAATCGTAATGTTCTATTCTTTGTAAGTTTTTGGAAAACTAAATTAGTTGGACACATAAGCACATAGTGGCTTTCTCCAGTAATAATACTCCTTGAGATACCAAAAACCAACAGGGGTCCATGGTTATAGCTGGAAATGGGTGGACGATAGCTAGAAATGGTGAGCTATAGCTGGGAATGGGTAGGCTATAGCTCGAAATGGTGGTTATAGCTGGAAATCGTGAGTGTTAGCTAGACATGGTGGGTTATAGCGGGAAATGGGTGGGTTATAGCCAGAAATGGCTGGGTTATAACTGGAAATTTGTAGGCTATAACTAGAAATGGCTGGCTTATAGCTGCAAATGGGTGGGTTATAGCTGGAAATTGGTGGGTTATAGATAGAAATGGGTGTGTTATAGCTAGAAATTGTTGGTTATAGCTATAAATGATTGGGTTATAGCTACAAACGGGTGGGTTGTAGCTAGAAATGGCTGGGCTATAGCTGGAAATGGGTGGATTATGGTGAAAATGGGTGGGTTATAGCTAGAAATGGGTGTGTTATAGCTAGAAATGGTGGGTTATAGCTAGAAATACGTGGATTATAGCTAGAGATGGCTGGGTTATAACTGAAAATGGGTGGGTTATAGCTGGAAATAGGTGTGTTATAGCTAGAAATGGGTGTGTTATTGCTAGAAATTGTTGGTTATAGCTATAAATGATTGGGTTATAGCTACAAACGGGTGGGTTGTAGCTAGAAATGGCTGGGCTATAGCTGGAAATGGGTGGATTATGGTGGAAATGGGTGGGTTATAGCTAGAAATGGGTGTGTTATAGCTAGAAATGGTGGGTTATAGCTAGAAATACGTGGATTATAGCTAGAGATGGCTGGGTTATAACTGAAAATGGGTGGGTTATAGCTGGAAATAGGTGTGTTATAGCTAGAAATGGGTGTGTTATTGCTAGAAATTGTTGGTTATAGCTATAAATGATTGGGTTATAGCTACAAACGGGTGGGTTGTAGCTAGAAATGGCTGGGCTATAGCTGGAAATGGGTGGATTATGGTGGAAATGGGTGGGTTATAGCTAGAAATGGGTGTGTTATAGCTAGAAATGGTGGGTTATAGCTAGAAATACGTGGATTATAGCTAGAGATGGCTGGGTTATAACTGAAAATGGGTGGGTTATAGCTGGAAATAGGTGTGTTATAGCTAGAAATGGGTGTGTTATTGCTAGAAATGGTGGGTTATAGCTAGAAATGGTGCGCTATAGCTAGAAATGGTGAGTTATAGCTGGAAATGGTGGGTTATAGCTAGAAATGGATGGGTTGCAGCTAAAAATGGTGGGTTATAGGAAGAAATGGTGAGTTATAGCTAGAAATGGTGGTTTATAGATAGAAATGGGTGGGTTATAGCTAGAAATGGTGGGTTATAGCTAGAAATGGTGCGTTATAGCTAGAAATGGTGAGTTATAGCTGGAAATGGGTGGGTTATAGCTAGAAATGGATGGGTTGCAGCGAAAAATGGTGGGTATAGGAAGAAATGGTGAGTTATAGCTAGAAATGGTGGTTTATAGATAGAAATGGGTGGGTTATAGCTAGAAATGGTGGGTTATAGCTAAAAATCGGAGGGTTATAGCTGGAAATGGGCGGTTTATAGCTAGAAATGGGTGGGTTATAGCTGGAAATGGGTGGGCGATAGATAGAAATGGTGGTTATAGCTAGAAATCGTGGGTGTTAGCGAGAAATGGGTGGGTTATAGCTAGAAATGGGTTAGGTTATAGCTGGAAATGGGTGGGTTATAGCTGGAAATGGGTGGGTTATAGCTGGAAATTGGTGTGTTATAGCTAGAAATGGGTGTGTTGTGGCTGGAAATGGTGGGTTTTGGGTGGAAATGGGTGGGTTATAGCTAGAAATGGGTGGGCTATAGCTAGAAATGGTGGGTTATAGCTAGAAACGTGTGGATTATAGCTAGAAATGGGTTGGTTATAACTGGAAATGGGTAGGTCATAGCTGGAAATAGGTGAGTTATAGCTATAAATGAGTGGGTTATGGCTAGAAATTGGTGGGTTGTTGCTGGAAATGGGTGAGTTATAGCTGGAAATGGGTGGGTTTCGGGTGGAAATGGGTGGGTTATAGCTAGAAATGGGTGGGCTGTAGCTAGAAATGGTGGGTTATAGCTATAAATGAGTGGGCTATAGCTAGAAATGGTGGGTTATAGCTAGAAATGGTGGGTTATAGCTAGAAATGGTGGGTTATAGCTAGAAATGGTGGGTTATAGCTAGAAATCGCCGGGTTATAGCTAGAAATAAGTGGGTTATAGCTAGAAATGAGTGTGTTGTAGCTGGAAATGGGTGAGTTATATCTGGGAATGGATGGGTTATGGGTGGGAATTGGTGGGTTATAGCTAGAAATTGGTGGTCGAGAGTTGGAAATTGGTGGGTGGGAGCTGGAAATGGGTGACTGAGGGCTGGAAATGGGTGGTTGAGAGCTGGAAATGGGTGGCTGGGAGCTGGAAATGGATGGGATGGAGCTAGAAATTGGTGGGTGAGAGCTTGAATTAGATGGGTGAGAGCTGGAAATGGGTCCCTCTATTATGGCATGCTTTTGATAGTAATGGACATTTCCAGCTTTTGCTATGCCAGGCCCATGACTAGATAAGCTCCACCCATACATCTCCCTGACTATCAATTTCCAGAAAACTATACGGGTAAGCTGTTGAATATTTTGAAACTAATTTGACGGTGCTGTGGCTGCCTATGGCATCAACAACGTCTAGTCAAATTGGTTTCAAAATATTCAAATAGCAAAGACATACAATTCGTACAACGTGTCGCCCTATTAAGCGTTTAAGACGGACTACGTCGAGTTATTCATGGCGTCATGACTATGACGTCATCCTACTCGTCACGTAATTGATTATGACGTAATATGATGGATGGTTAACCTGGAAAGGATGCTTATCTTAAAAGCTCAATGAGTAATTAATCCTTTAATGATCAAAATTGGTTAAATACAATCTCATTTTTTGCTTAGCAAATGGCCATTTACAGGTCAAGAGATGGCTGTCCTTTGACAATTTACCATACCCGATCTAGAGCCATGCATCCCAACAATAAATTTTAAGAAATGGTTTTCTTCTTGTCCGATAGAAGGACATTTCTCAAGACCATGACAGAGCCCGGTTTTGGCAGACTTGTCCATTAAAGGGTTACATGCTGTGAATACTGGGCAGGCCTATGACCATATAAATAACTGTTTATGTAGATATATACCGTAAACATATTAGGCATTATGTTCAATGGCCACTTGTATTTAAATGTTATTGTTTGGTGTTAAATAAAGAAATGCTACTGGTACAGGAATTATAAAGCAATTACTAATTAGTGTACCGAAAGCTAAGAAATATTTACCATACATAGCAACACATTATAAGATAAAACACCAATGCACATTTTCTGATGATAAATCATGAATAGGGAGAGCTTTCCAAATTTTCCGAGACAGACACAATCTACAGAGCAAGAAAGAGCTGCTTTTGAATAAAAGCCGCCTCGCAGAAATTTAGATTTCTGACATTTGCAACCACCAGACAATCGATACTCGGGTTGCTCGAAATGATATCATGGCGAATACAAGTCTCGACCCAGTTCTGTTGGTGATGTTATTGAAGGCTGATTTAAGCGAGCTCGTCTGTACAAGGCTGATTGATACAATGCTAGCAGTAAATGAAATTAAAATGCATCTTCATGTGCCGGTATCATCCTCAAATTTGATTTGGTTGTTGCAAATATATACTGACGAAGAACGTTCAGACATTCAGTACTACTTCGACCATGAAGATTGGTAATGTATTCCCTAATTACTGTTACTGTTGCAGCCACTTTCAAGGTACTGTCATTGACCAATGGTATAAAATGCAGCAACTCTGCTACCCTACTTAGGGCAACATTAGCAGCTCTTCCCATACCGCGTCTGGATGGATAACTTGGTGTGTCACATCTGGTTCGTCGTGCTCTTTGTACGGCAAATATATAATAGTGCTTGGCATGTTCGAAGCAGCGACAGTGTGCCATCCTTCTTTGGTCATTCTGCCTAGAATTATGGTAGCGGGGTACCTTAGTGGCATGGGGGTGTTACCTTCCGGACAAAAGCAGCACACTTTCAGGGTTTGTACTTACACATATTTTATTTGATTTTTTCAATGGGCCCAAAAAATATTTTCCGGATTATGAATATTTTCTAAATGGCCGCCAAAATGCAATATAACGACACTGAAAAGTACAGTTCGAGAAGTAGTTAACTATAGTGAAACACCAAATTCAAAGCAGATTACACATAAAAATAGTGTACACATCAATATTTGATTTTATGTTATGTTATTGATTATTCTAACATTATATTGGGGCTAGAAGATGGTAGCTATTCATCATTTATGGTAATAATGTCACACGTCTTAAATAGCCAGCATCGTGTAACCACAGACGCGGTTTCTTATAGCAACAAATATGTAACAAATGTAATAAAAGATCATTTGCGTTTGATACTGACTAATTTGTGTTGTCGATTAGTGTGTCCGTTATAGACAGGCGTGCATGGAGTGTTTAAAATTATATTTGCCGCCGTGTACATTACATGTCTGACCGGAGATTATTACAACTATATGCAATTGATGTATGTGTATATACATGCTTGTTGCCATATTGCATAATTTATTATTTTAATATCAATCAATAAATACTGGAAAACCTACTTATAATGACCATCTGTCTTTGGGGCCGCAATATGATGTGTATTTGAGATAGGTGGTCAAGAGTAAGTCACGGTAAAGTAAGAACCTGAAAAGTTGGGTGTTTCTGTCCAACAAGTAACTAATGAAGCACTCTCCTTTATATAAACCCCTATAAACACTTCAACAGAACAAGGAAGACCCCCCCCCCCCCAAAAGAAAGACACCGGATTATACCAGTAAATATAGCAAGTAAAGAAGCTCAACATATATTTCTTTTGTGACACTGACCAACAGAACCAGATACGATATTCTACTGGGTGTGCAGAGCAGTTACTGTCAGAGATATGACAACATCGATGGAGGATACAGTCATGCTTGCAAAAATGTTAGCATGTGACTTAGTTCTCATTGAGGCAAAGTAACTCTTTGATTACCTTACTAGATGCAGAAATATGTAGAGTATACACAAAGTCCCACATTCGCGAAACGTAAACGGCTGACAACTCCATCTCTGGGCATGTCTAAGCTTTTCTTCAAAGAAACTGTGTTCAACATCCTCAGTCGTCATATTCTCCACACGAGTGTGCAATAGCAACATGAAATGTACGTGGCCTGACCACCGCATTTAAGCGGCAACATTAAAATAAGATTTTAAACACTATAACATCGATGCTGCATGCATCCAAGAGATAAACGTATCCGCTCATACAGACTAGCAACTGTAGACTGGTCACAAGCTGATCAGCAAACAGCAGTAACAGGCCACATACCGCGGTCTGGGCTTTATAATCAGACATAGGTTCTTGGATCACATCCCATCGTTTGGATATGTTAGCGGTCGTGTTGCATTTATTGACATGGCCATGCGATAGTGAAATGGTACCGCCATCAAGTGCCACACAGTTAATGTATTTATCCAACTGCCGAAGAATCCAAGGAGGGTCATGCCATGATCAAGCCTTTATGTGCCGTACTGAGTTCTACCATCAACACTCCAACCTACGCAAACTCAGCAAAGCGGACAAGGATGTAGGACACAACATGTGCATGGGGGTCAAATGCTATGGGCAAACGTAACAGCAATGCTAATGCTCTGGTAGTTTTCATCAATGCGCGCCGCCTCTTTGCCCTTTAAGCACTCATGTCACAGCCAAACAACATGATCAGGACAGATCACAGACCGTATGGCAGAGCAGGCTCCAAGTTCACAACAGACTTTGTCTTTAACCAAATTGATTGAGTGGTGTGTAAAATCAGTACAAAGAGACTATTTCAGACTCCCTTTCATATACAAGCACAGACGTCAACTCTGATCATAAGCCAGTCTCGGTCACCCCAACTCGTTACTGACACCACCACTCAAATGCCATCCAAGAGGACCATTGAGGAACAGATAGCAATCATTGACATAAACCCAAAACCAAACGATAATTTATCAAGAGTACTTAAATGCACTGAAAGCTCAGCAACCAATGTAAAAGTTGTCAAGAATAACAATAGAGCTAGACTCTGCACTGCAGACCCACTCGTTGTAAAGCTGTCCGAACAACAGAAGGCACTATGGCTCATCATCTGCCAAAATGGTCAGAGAAAAGCTCGTGCAAAGCTAGGCCGAGGATGCAATGCTATACTTCACCAGATCAGTGAACGACTGAAAGAACTCATCACACTATAAGGAAGCTCTCAGGCAGATATCACAGTCACATATCACTGTCGTAAAATGTTTAGGGCAGCCCGGGCTCTGAGAGTTGCTGGTTCACCACCATGGCTTTCCGTGCATAACACCGAAGGCAACTTTGTCAGGACGATCAGTGAAATGCGGATGCGATCAGAGAATGTAAATAAAAACCAGTTGATGGATCCACACATTTGTAGAGATCCTAGGCCACAACAACTGAGGTTGAGAAGGCCATGAAGGCCTTGCGCCCCTGAGAAATTGACGTGCATCTGAACTGACCGCATCACAAAATTCCCTCTTTAAGTATGCATGTCATAACATCTACAAACCTAGTACGCACATAATAAATTCTGCCTTCATCCAACACCTCCCCATTAAGGCTGTTGGCCAAAGTACCCTTGTCGAAGTGCCCAAAACCTAGATGCATCATGGACCACAAGCAAATATGTAGTTTTCTTTAAAAGCATCTGGAAGAGTGTGTCCAATGAGAAACTGTGCCACATCCTAGAAAAGATTGACAGTTTATCTAGAGCCTTCCAGGGCATCTATAAATGAGGACGCAGCTTCGCAGAGATTGTATGGGTGCAGCGAATGGTCGTGTACACTGAAGTCAAAATTACGCACACAAACAAGAAATCGATTCCTTATGGTTTATTTGGCAGAGATTGGCATACACATTCCAAACTGCCATGCTTTTGATGCAGAGTTTTCATTCGCTAACCGCATTTGTATGACAATTTTAGTAGATCGGCTGGTGTGTCTTCAACTCCTTCAAAAACAACTTTAAACAGTCAGTGCATTAAACAACCTAAGTCACAAACCACCGTCCACAACTGCACAAGACTCATTCTGTGGCACAACTATCAGTATCATTCAGTTCTGCACAGAACGCGTCCAAGTGATGATCACGCAGTACCCTCCACATTTCACAATGGCTTCTGGAATTCCAGATCCTCCAGAATTATACACAATCGTACCAGTACTGTCAGTCAGTGAAGGTTGCAGAGGCACCTGCCCCACCAGTCACCACAAAACTAATAAAATAAAGATTAGTCACTGAAAGAGACAAATAAGGAGTTTGGTTTCAATTACAATACCTTGTGCTACAGAGACCTTCAATGAACAGCTTATCAGATGCACATACAAAGAAAGGGCCACCAGATATTTCATATGTAGCTGTGCAAAGGCTGAATTTCCATGTACACAATTGTGTGAGCGTCGTTATGCTAGACATAGTGGATAGCACAAAGAGCAGACACGTCGGCTACAGGATGTTTATTTATGTATATCTACATCCATTTTATATAGATGTAATAATCTCTGATCAGTCGGGTGATGTATTCGACGGTAAATACAATTTTACACAATTTCCATGCACACCTGTTAATAACGGACACTTTAAGGAACAACACAATGTGGTGACGCTGAAAGAAAAATGATTATTTATTACATTTCAGTCGCTATATGAAAAACGCCTTTGTGGTTACAAGATGCTGGCTATTTAAGTAGCGTGATCCTACAGCAATTCATCATAAAGAGCCACCAGTTTCTAATACCGAGGCAGTTGGTCTTAATTGACAGGATTTCCTCTGTGCACCGATTATAAATGTATTCTGCTTTGAATTTATTGTGTCACTAAAGTTAAAATGATCTTGAACTGGACCGTTTTGTGCCATGTATTGAGTTATGGCGGTCATTTTGACAATATTGCGTAATCTTGAGAAAAGTTGATATATTTTTGGGATCCATTGAAAAAATCAAAAAGGACATGTTTAAGTACGTACTCTGAAAGTTTGGTGCTTTTATCCAGCATGTAAAGCTATGCTCGATTTTTGATGCTAAGGTACCTCACCATAGTCATATCATCTGGAAAAGAAACCACATTTTCATATACCGATTTGGCAATAAACCCTTGCAAATTGGCGTTGTTTTTTTAAGTGTTCAGGAAGACATTCAGACAGGAATGTTTAGATGACGTGCAACATGAATATTCCTGAATGTGTCAGACCCAGTGATCTTTCCTCGGTCTCTCATCACTTTTAAAAGTACGATCACCTACAATATTGACAAATCCACAATTGCTGGGTTTCAACTTGAGAATTTTCTGAATGTAGCGTTTTCCAAGATCACCAAATGTTCTTCCACCTAAGTGCTAGAATCTGTTGGCAAACGCCATTGCATTTATAAGATATACTGTTAATGGGTGACAGTTTGATAAAGATGCGGGTTGTATAAATTCAGGCCAAACTTCTGCTATCAGAGCGGTCAGAAAATATGGATTGTTGCCATGGGAAATTTGTCCATTCGTGTCAAAACGCAACCTTTCTGGTTTTGTGATCAGCAGTTTGGAAAAAGCAAAGCGCCCATGTAAATTTTTAATTGCACTTTCTTCTTGATAGACTTTGATAAAGTTGTGTTTGTTGGATGCGTGATCATCCTTCTTGGATGTAAACATAATTAGCTTTGGTGGTTGTGTCTTACTGGACCTTTGTAGTTTTCATTGTCTCTCTGCCCTTGCATTTTACTTCTATTAACCCTTTAATGACAAAATGTGTTTAAAAAAATTTAAATACTTACTTAATGAATGTCCATTTGCAGGTTAAGACTATTTTTGAAAATGTATCACTGGAATGACTGGCTCAGTTATCGAGCCAGTCATTCCAGTTGTAAATTTTCCAAAAATAGTCTTCTCTTGGCCTTGCAAATGGACATTCCCCAGGACCAGTAAACATGCCGGTTATGGCTTCGTTGTAAAAGGGTTAAGTCAATAGTGGCAGCTTTCTCCTCTATAACAATATTCATTAGATCAACATAGTCGTTGCAGCAGAATGGATTTATCATTTTTCTGTGATGAGACTTTCGAATTTCTCAAGTACCTTTTGTTCCTATGATGCCTGCCTGATTGATTATACATGATGACTTGCATGGTATTCTTTCTGCTTCGCCATTGAGCCCTTGACAGTACACTTTGTGACGCCTTGGCCAGAAACCGCGCGTTCTTTTCATACTTCTCTCCAGCGGCTGGAGCCTGCGATATCCCATTGGATAATGATGACCTTCCAGCATTGTTGTAGGCTTGTTCCAGCACCAGGTCTGTCCACACACCGTTTAATTTACCATCTAATGATGTGCAATCAAATTGCCTTTCATGAAGGGATCGTGAACTGTTGTTTGTTTTTCAGGCAGACGGTGCATGCCCTTGATATAGAGAGGCGAACACACCATGTACTTTGTATGGCGGCTCGATACTATGCATATAGTATATTTTGCACTTCTTAAAGATGCTCATCCAAGAGTCCTGCTCTCACTGAATAGATGTATCACTTTAAGATAGAAAAAACATCGCTGTACATTAGCCAGAATTTTGTTGTCACGCCTAATGGTTCTAGGAAGTTGTTCTAGAAAGGAACCATTGCTGCTAAATTGACACGTATCTGTCTGCAGTAGGAGATGGCTATTTCAAATTTCTTATTTATCAATGCATCAACTAGATTGTTAAAATGGCGGTTCCAGTTTGTCCATTATATGTTCTGATTCTAACAAGATTCTAAATCTATTCCACAATCCACACAAGGCCAAACATTTCTTCACTTCTCAGTGAAGGGCATCTCACTATCGTATCATAATGCTTTGTACTGATGACCTTGTTTGCAGCGCAAATTTGCCTTCAATGCCAATATCACTCCATAGAAAAAACGTATAATACCCATAAAGCGCTCTGCATTATAGAGCCACCAAGTATAACAGCCAGATTGGCATATCCTTTGTTAACGTTTGTTCATAATGTCTCACGACGTCATAAATGGTTTGCTTCCGTCGTCTTTATCATCATCGTCGTTGTCGTCATCATCGTCGTCACTGACAGCACCACAATCACCACTAACACCGTTGTCGTTGTCGCCGCCTCCTCAGTCGTCATCATCATCATCATCCCACTCCCGCTCTCCAATCATTTAAGATGACTTATTTTCCACTGCTATCATTTCATATTCAGATACTGGTTTGTGTTATAAAGCTATCAGTTACTTATTTGTAAACGCCCCCCTGTGCCAATACCATATAATCCTGCACCAACTTAAGATAATGCCTAGGTTGTAAGGGATGAACAAAGATTGCAGGCCAAGTGAGGATGAGCTATTGCTTCGTATGTATGATTAATCCTTCGGCTGTAGTAGTAGTAGTAGTAGTAGTAGTAGTAGTAGTAGTAGTAGTAGTAGTAGTAGTAGTAGTAGTAGTAGTAGTAGTAGTAGTAGTAGTAGTAAAGACACCATGCAGCAGCAATCAGTCCTTCTTTGCTTTTGCCCACTGTGTCTTGTCCTCAGCCGAAATCATTAGCTTCTTCATTCCATTCTTAACTTGAGTGTACCGAGTCCTGCTTTCTTGAGGTCACCTCGTAGCACGTTTAGCAGATCTTGAGTTCACCCACATATACCTTTCTACAAAGCATGAAACTAAAGAAAATGATGAGCCACTTCGCGACTGGGAACCATGGAGGAAAAGTAAAATCCGGGGCTCATTCCTTCCTAGTACTGCTGACATTGCTGCACGCTGCGCTATGGTGAACATAGCTTTCCAGTCCTTCTGGAAGCTATATTGATTCGTAGATCAAAGATGCCCTTGACAAAAAGATTACGTTTATCCAATGCAACCTGCGTACCCTTGATGCTGTATAAGTGTAACAGCTGGGCAGCGCTAAAGGCAGCTCTAGACACAATTGATGCCTGCCACCACAAACACTTACGCACCATCACGTCGAAACAAAAATGGACATGCGGAAGCTAAAGACGTTGGTTGAGGACAAGACAGAGTGTGCAAAAGCGGAGAAGGACAGATTGCAGCTGTAGGATGTTTCAACTACTACAGACGCAGAATACAGTAATCATAACATCATAAAAGCGTAATGGTGTTATTGATCTAATATAATCAGTCAAGCAAGCAGAACTTTTTTCATCACACTGCTCTATTATTTTTTTTGATTATGTTTAGTTGTAAATTACGATCGACAACTTTGTGTTATATGTAACTGTTGATTATTTGTGAAAGCCATTCTAGTAACATGAGTACCAATGTACCTTTCAAGTTTCTGCTAATCTCCGCGCACACCTCGCTCGTGTTGGGCTCGATCGATCCTTGAACTCCCTGGCCATCGATTTCCAGAAAACTATACAGATAAGCTGTTAAATATTTTGAAACTTATTTGACTATGGGACTATTGCTGCCTACAGAATATTTATTAAATAGTAAAGACATACAATTCGTACAACAACGCATTGTCCGTCTTCAATTATGTTTTCGCGACGTACTTATCTACGTCATTCATAACGTGATTGAATATGATAACATTCTACACGTCACGTAGTTAAAGGTGCATATTCACAGCAAAATTACTGAAAATAAAATTGTTTAAATTGGTTAAATAGTGCCTCTATTTCAATTTCGCAACTTAAAAATTATATTAATTTATATGGAATGAAATCATCATATGTTAAGATTTATTTCGTTTCATTACATATAGACACATAATGTAAGCCTATTAAAGAATGCTATTTTAACCATTTTATTTTCAAGCATTCTGGTGTGAATATGCACCTTTAACAAGTAAATGTATAGCTTTGCGTCATGACACCCAATACCGTACATTTGAGAATATGTACATTAACATCATAAGCTACCGATACGACGTTGATTTTGTTATAGACACGTAACTTTAAATTCTAAAAAATCTAAACTATATTAATTAGTAGAAAACATCTAGATCACGGTATCCTGAGGGTCTTTAAATATCACATAGGTCCTCATCCCACCCGACCCAAATTGTCACCTCCTGTCGGCTAGATTATATACTGATTCGATATTGAGCTATCCTTGCGAGTCAGAAAGTATATAAAAAGCAAGAGTTATTAGAGAGAGAGCTAGGGAAGTCTAAAATGTAACGCACATGTATCAGTGTATCGACAGAGCCAACGAAGTAAAGTTAGGCCAATTTTATAAGTCGAACTTTCTGTCGCGCTGCGCCAATGACGACTAGGTTAGTAGAATGAGCCAGTTTTTGGTCGACCTGGGAAAGAAATTATAATGTTATCAAAACTTGCGGAATTATATTCCCACATATCCCTAGTATTATAGAAAAAAGGTCGCAAGTGATACCTTTTGGGGAAATTTTTGACAGCACTTTGAATTTGATCTACTTTTGTATTCTTACAAACTGTAATTATATGATAGATGAACGTAAAATCAGTTTTTCGCCACTTCTTTTATAATTACAGAGCTGAAAATTGGCACAGTTCTTAAAGATATAATGTTATAGCTCAGCATTACACAACCGTTGAGTTATTTTGAAGACTTTTGGTATAATCATACAAACATGGACTAAATCAACATATAGTTCCCAATGCCAGTCCCTCCAATTACAATATGTCTAATTTCTCCATCATATCAACGCAATTTGCAAATAAAATTTATCAGCGTATGCCATGGTTTGTCAATAATTAATATTGGGTCAATCCTAACATCCGAATATGGTGATTTATGATAATAAATGGACCGGGGTAATATTAGAAAACATTCTAGAAAGTACATTGTAAAACTACTTTTACTTTTACATTGTATTTCTCGACACAGAATTATTTAATATAGTTTTTTAAACAGAAACACGTGCATTTAGCACATACTATTACTGAAATTATTCAGAGGCTATTAAGAAACACAAAGATTTATGAGCCAAATGAAAATGTGACCCTCCCATTTCCGCATACTTTATCTGAGGGAAATTGCGTTATCTGTCGCAACCCTTTGGATGGAGATAAGCAAAAAGTGTACACAAAAGGACTTGAGACTCTTTTGCGCATAGGTCGTCTTCGAGGTGATGATGACTTACATAACTACCTTTTGGAAAGGTCTCTAACCTCCCCAATTGGAAATGTGTATGTACATAAAATAAAAAGGTGTAGGGCTGAATATAGGGACCTGCGAAGAACTAGAACCGATGATGATAATGGTAGTGGATCAACATCTAAAAGATTACGTCCAAGTGTTGAGCCATTTGACTGGGAAGTTGATTGTTTTCTATGTGGAAAAGCCGCGACAATTGACCTGTAACATCCAACAAGAGACCATGTGTCACATGTTACGCTACTTGGATTCAGAGAATCAGTTTCACAGCAATGTAACAATCGTGACGAACTATGGGCATATGATGTTATGACAAGAGTAAATGATTGCATAGACTTAGTAGCAGCAGAAGCACAATATCATAGCAAATGTTATAGAGATTTCTTTCGCATTGCATATGCTAAGAATGTGACAGTCGGTCGACCAGCTGATTTAGCGAAGCAGGGTTGCTTTGAGGCTGTTTGCGACTGGCTGGATGAGGAGCGTGAGACTGAAACACTGACTGTTACTAATATCCATGAGAAAATGAAAGAATTGGCTAATAGGGCAGAAGTCTATGGTATTAAACGCCTCCGAGATAAACTTCATGAGCATTATGGTGACCACATATTTTGGTCACGAATGAAAGGAGGCCGGGAGGATGTGCAGTGTTTCCAGAATATGGCAAGTTACATAATACACAAGACATGGCACTCTGAGAAATTAGATGATGATGCACAAGAAGCTGAAAGATTAGTCATCACGTGTGCGAAACTATTAAAGGAGGAAATACG
Source organism: Chaetoderma sp. LZ-2023a (assembly GCA_034401795.1). Classification (NCBI taxonomy): domain Eukaryota; kingdom Metazoa; phylum Mollusca; class Caudofoveata; order Chaetodermatida; family Chaetodermatidae; genus Chaetoderma; species Chaetoderma sp. LZ-2023a. Next base: position 2,403 of record JAVVLW010004187.1, on the reverse strand, counting down.
TGAGGGGAAATATTCAAAGGAAAACTACCCGGGTAGCAATGATATTAAGGATATTGATAAGGGAATGGAGTTCCTTACACCACTGACACGTATTTTTATCGAGACAATGATAAGTAATGACGTAAGACGAAATAGCATTGGCCAAGCACTTACACAAGCTGTAAGACCATCTTCAATAATATCACCTATTTTGTTTGGGACGGCCGTGGAGATGGATCATGTATATGGATCAAAGTGGCTAATAGAGGAGCTATTTAGATTAGGGTTTTCTGTCTCATATGATGAGGTCACTTTGTTTAAGCAATCGATTTTACAAACGGAAAATCTTGGTGCATTACTACCAAATGCAGATGCAGAAATCACGCAATGGGCATCTGATAATGCAGACCATGATGTCGGGACGATAGATGGCCATAATCAGTTTCATGGTATGGGTACGATAGCAATGCCGGCTGTGAAAGGTGATCGAGAAAACTTTGACCACATGTCAGAGTAAGGCAAGGTTGGCTGTTTTGGAACTTATGACGGGCAAACGTATACCCATTGTTCAATACATAGGGTCAGCTGCTGTATTAGGCATTTCCTCTCTAAAGTTTAAATCCATTGAGGAAAGTCTGCGACCGTATATAACACAATCAGTAGCATATTATGCTAATCTTATGTGGCAATCAGCTCTCCTCTTCAGCAAAGCAAATACACAATATCTAACTTCTTTGGATTCATGCAACACTTCTTCAGATCACTCGATGATGGCATCGACAAATGGCAAGTGCTTATTCTTCCTTTCATAGACCTTAATCCAAATGACGAGACATGTCTGTACCCTACACTTTTGTACATTCAAGATCAATCCTGTCGATTGATGCAACCCAGTGCTTGCATTACATTTGACCAGCCGCTCTGGCAGAAAGCAGTAGAAATTACTGAGTCAAAAAGTCTAAACAGGATAGTTTGTCGACTTGGTGGGTTTCATCTTCTTATGAGCGCTTGTGGCAGTGTCGGTAATGTGATGAAAGGGTCTGGTCTTGAGGAAGCCATGGGACAAGTCTATGGGCCAAATACTATTTCCCATATGTTGACAGGTAAAACAATTTCCAGAGCTTTACGTGCACATTTTCTGGTCGAAAAGGCACTTATGACTAAGCTGGTCTCGGGTATATTACCTGCAGAGTCTGAACATTCCAATTCAGAATCGTCCCAAAACACTAATAGATTAACCATGGATCAAGTAAGCAAACTAAAAGAAATGTTTGATCAAGTTACCGAAGATGGTGGTGTACCACTCAATGATATTCTTGATTCTGAAGAACTGTCAGGATTAGATCAATGTATTGCTAAGCACAAAGAAAACATGGAAAATGAGTCACGCACTGCCAAGTATTGGATTTTGTATCTATATTATATTAACATTGTCAAGACCTTTATGCAGTGTGAGAGTGTGCGATTGGGAAGGTCAACTCACAGCTGTTGGAAAGCTGCTGAATCTTTTCGCTGCATCTGGCCATATTAATTATGTCAAAAGTGCTAGACTGTACCTCCAAATAATGAGGGACCTCCCAAATCAACATCCGTGGTTGTACCATAAATTTTCGGAAGGCTACCATGCAGTGCGCCGAAGTGAAAAATATTGGGCTGGTTTGTGGACTGATCTATGCATAGAGCAAATTCTAATGCGATCCATGAAAGCTCGAGGAGGTTTGACACATGGTCGTGGCATAACAGATAGTATTAGACACCAATGGGTCTATAGCATGCATCATTGTGCAGCTATTCATGACGCGATGACAAGTCTAACAAACTGCCACCATGCTACAAGTGAACAGCACACAGAACTAGGAAAATCTAGGTGCAGGGGAGATTCGACAGACATGGAGAAAATACTGGATTGGTTTGAACGGCACAACCCTTTCAATGATGAAGTTTCTGCATTAAGATCTCTGTCAACTGGACTAACAGCAACCGATGAGGATGGCATCACCTGTGACCAAGCTGAACAAATTGGTAGAGAGATTCAACAATCACGTGATGGTGTAGCATTTAGTAGTGCACATATTAAGCGATTGGAGCAAGTTCGGACATTGGAATATCTTTTGCCAGGTATCAAAGTCGGTAAGAAATCAATTCAAATTGAGCCCAGTGTTTTATTCATGCCGTGTACGGCATTGGCTAACCGGTAGTCTGAGGACCTTCAATCTTACTTTAAGTATGAGCTGTCAGCGGTACCCACATCACTCTTCAAAGATTATTTCATGCGAAAACCAGATAAGGCAGAATTAGCTAGAGAGATAAAAAAAAAAAGATCTTACCAACCTAAGTAACCAAGCTAATGCTATTACCAAAGACAGTATGCCAGTTATAGATGACGGATGGCTCCTGCATCGTATTAGATTGCAAAAGAATGCC
>JAVVLW010004186.1:0-11087 GCA_034401795.1 Chaetoderma sp. LZ-2023a | reverse complement strand
ACATATCGAGAAGTGGTAGAACCGTATGAAACATATCTTAGAAATAAGTTTGGGATGTGTTGTGTTGTTTTTGATGGGTACGAATGGCCATCTACCAAGGATCACGAGCATTTGAGGAGGTCTGGAACACGATCTGCAGATATCACTTTCAATGAAAAGTCCAAATGTCACAAGAATCAGCAGGCATTTCTCTCAAACGTGTGTGGTTGCGATACGACTTCATCTACATTTGGACAAGGAAAAACGCATCTAATGAAGACATTAGTTAAATGTAATAGGTTGCGGCATCTCTCCCGTGCACTGATTGACGAGACAACCACTGATGATGTTGGCGCTGTAGGCGTGTCTATCTTCTGCAGACTTTACGGTGGTAAAGACCATGACACACTAACCTCCTTAAGACATACACGGTACCAAGCAATGGCTGCACGCTGTAATAAAATTGAGCCTGAAAGATTACCTCCAACCGAGAGAGCAGCGTATTATCACAGCCTTCGAGTCCACGTGCAAATGAAGCAATGGGCTGAACTAAAAAACAACTGTCTCAATCCTTGAAAGTGGGCTGGAAGCTGGAGAAAGATGGTATGCGACCGGTGATGACTGATTTAGGTGCTGCACCAGAAAGTGTCTTAAAATTCTTTCGTTGCAAATGTAAAGTCAGTAGTAAAAACAATGTGCAACAAATCAATGCTCGTGCCACAAATCTGGGTTAAAATGCGTCGCAGCATGTGGAGGTTGTTATGGCGAGACCTGTTACAACAGGCCACGCACTGACAGCTGTGAAGCTGAAGATGACGATGTTGAAGAATGGTTTACAAATTAAAGCTTAGAGATAATAGACAGCTCTTTAATGATTGGTACGAGAGATACATTTTAGTTTAGTATGTTATATTCATTTGGGTTCATTTATTAAATTGCATGTCTTGTATTATGGGGAATTCTGATTTACTCAACGTACCAGCAGCCATATTGGATTTTGCTATGTCGACTACTTGGTTGAAAGTCAGTTAGAATATTTTTTTTCCAACATCCAGAGCAAATTCCAGCAATGTAACCATAAAATATCCTGAGAAATCTTAATTTGGTTTCGTCTAGTGTGTGATTACAATATGTGAAAGGGCAAAAATTAGGAAAAAAATTCAATTTGGCATACAAAATTTTTCCCAAAGGTTAACAGCTGCGACTTTTTGTCTGTAATACTATGGTCATATGTGAAGAAAAATTCGAAGGATTCAATAACATTGCAATTTTTTCCCGAGGTTTGACCAAATCCGCTAGCCTAGACTGGTTGATTTATATGTTGAACTAGTTAGGACTCGGCACATGAGAAGTTCGACTTATAAAACGGGCCTAAGGCCTATATTTGATCACCTTTTTACTTATTTAATCCTTTAACCCTCGAGTTTGTTCAAGAAAATTTCAGTTTTCTCAGAGAAAATGTCTATTTGCAGACCAAGAGAACAGTCATTCCAGTGGTAAATTTTCAAAAATAGTCTTCTCTTGGCCTACAAATAGACAGTTCTCAAGACTACTGCAGATGCCGTCTGCAATTTTGGCATGGCACCAAAATTTGGATTCGAGATGATTTTTATTATTACTTGTACTAAAGAGCATTGAATTATACGTTTAACCACGGTTGTGTCAGCTTGTCGTTGCAGTGGTAAAACCGACCAAGACGGCCTCTAGTGTTAGAATGGTGGGCCGCGTAGCTAGTGTTAGAATGGTGGGCTGCATAGCTAGTGTTGGAATGGTGGACCGCATAACTAGTAGTAGAATGGTGGGCCACATAGCTAGTGTTAGAATGGTGGGCCGCATAGCTAGTGTTAGAATAGTGGGCCGCATAGCTAGTGTTAGAATAGTGGGCCGCATAGCTAGTGTTAGAATGGTGGGCCGCGTAGCTAGTGTTAGAATGGTGGGCCGCATAGCTAGCGTTAGAATGGTGGGCCGCATAACTAGTATTAGAATGGTGGGCCACATAGCTAGTGTTAGAATGGTGGGCCGCATAGCTAGTGTTAGAATGGTGGGCCGCATAGCTAGTGTTAGAATGGTGGGCCACATAGCTGGTGTTAGAATGGTGGGCCGCGTAGCTAGTGTTAGAATGGTGGGCCGCATAGCTAGTGTTAGAATAGTGGGCCGCATAGCTAGTGTTAGAATGGTGGGCCGCATAGCTAGTATTAGAACAGTGGGCCACATAGCTAGTGTTAGAATAGTGGGCCGCATAGCTAGTGTTAGAATGGTGGGCCGCATAGCTAGTATTAGAACAGTGGGTCACATAGCTAGTGTTAGAATGGTGGGCCGCATATCTAGTGTTAGAATGATGGGTCGCATAGCTAGTGTTAGGATGGTGGGGGTGCATAGCTAGTGCTAGAATGGTGGGCCGCATAGCTAGTGTTAGAATGGTGGGCTGCATAGCTTGTGTTAGAATGGTGGGCCGCATATCTAGTGTTAGAATTGTGGGCCGCATAGCGCATAGCTAGTGTTAGAATGGTGGGATGCATAGCTAGTGTTAGAATGGTGGGCCGCATTAGCTTGTGTTAAAATTGTGGGCCGCATATCTAGTGTTAGAATGGTGGGCCGCATAGCTAGTGTTAGAATGGTGGGCCGCATAGCTAGTGTTAGAATGTCGGGATGCATAACTAGTGTTAGAATGTCGGGCTGCATAACTAGTGTTAGAATGGGAGTAGGGTGGGAGTGGGGTGGGGTAGGGGGTGTTGGGGTGGGTGGGGGGGGGGCGCTGCATTACTAGTGTGAAATGCGATTAAGTTTCCTTTAATCACCAGCCTATCTACTTTGGCTTCTATACATTCCCAATATCGTACTTTTTACAAACTTTAACAGTGGAAAGGCTTTGCACCCAAAATGGCATATCATGGATGCGTCATCATATATAGGATTCTGAACTATATTCACAATCCAGGTCTACTGTCAACTTAACCTAAAAGTCTAAATAAAATAATGTATAATCCTATATTCTAGTCCCGATCAAGGGTGCATATTCACACCCAGAACGCTTAAAAAGAGAATTGTTAAAATTGTATACCTTTAGAGGCTTAAATTGCGTGCCTAAATGTAATGAAACGAAACTAATCTTAACATATGATGATTTCATTCCATACAAATTAATATAATTTTTTAAGTTTTGAAAGTTAAATAGAGGCACGAGTTCCTAAATAAAATCCACAACTAAAGAAATTATATTAATTTATACGCAATGAAATCATCATATATTAAGATTTATTTCGATTTATTCTATCTAGACCCACACTTTAAGCCTCTGAAAGTATACAATTTAAATAATTTTATTTTCAGTCATTTTGCTTTGAATATGCACCTTTAAATTTAATCAAACATGGGCGCTCAATACATACTTGTCTACATGTGTAGAATAAAGTAATACGTAGGCCTGCAATTCGCGTCCGCGTGTAGGGTTACGCATCGCTGGAGTGACACACGGCACTGTGACTAGTTTTAAACAAGCTGACATAAATTCATATAATTATATATAATTGCCTATGCATCAATTTCCTATAGTTATGCCATATACGCAGTGCACTAGACGCTCGCAACGATTATATATACACGTAATAGCTTTATTACTCCTGCCACAAATGATCTATTTGAATGAAAGGTCGACCGTTCACACATAACTGCCAAATAGAATGACAGCACGTGATACACAGGTGCGTATTCACACCAGAATGCCTGAAAATCCCATTGTTAAAATTATATACTTTAATAGACATAAATTGTGTGCCTGGACGTAATGAAGCGAAATAAATCTTAGCAAATGATGATTTCATTCCATACAAATTACGCGCGTCTCTAATTCAAATTCACAACTAAAAATATTATATTAATTTAGACGTATTGAAATCATCACATGCTAAGATTTATTTCGTTCCATTACATCTATGCACATGATTTAAACCTCTATAGGTATACATTTTTGACAATTTTATTTTCAGGCTTTCAGGTGTGAATATGCACCTTTAAGGGGTGCTAGTGTAGTTCGCGTTCTTTGATCCGTCTTATGCCCATTCAGATATGAGGGTGTATGTGGGGGTTGGGGTGGGGGTGGGGGTGGTCATATCAGAATCGGCATAAGGCTGAGTCAAAGAACTTGGGCTATAACTAGTGATGTTGATTCTAGTATTACAATCGTATTGCGATTAGTCCGTTGCTGTAGCAATAACATTGTGATAATTTCTTGAGTTAGATTCCGTGTATGTACCATGATTGATGATGTACAAGTAAAGTAAAAAGTGCGAACAAATAATGAAGTCAAACAAGAGGGCCAATGGGCCTGTATCGTTCATCTGGAATTATTGCCCACTGGCACAACCGAACAAAACGAGATGACCACTGGAATAATTTACCAATCATATTTCTGTGAAGAAGGTTTGGCCAAGTTTTATTTAAATTGGCCCAGTGGTTACTAAGTAGGCTAGTCTTTTTATGATTTTTTCAGAAATTTGCAGAAAATACAGTGTCGGCTAAAACGCCAAATTTTGGTTGATTCATGACGGATATGTTTTTCGACATATCAACTTTCCACGGACAACTCTTAATGGCGTTTCGGCCCTAATCATATCTGCCAAATGTCGGCCCGATCCGTTCAGCGGTTCTGGAGAAGTCGTTTTTGTGAAAACTAGGTCATCCAAGATGGCCGCCGAACCATTTGGCAAATCAAGTTCCATCGAACAAACTTGGTCCAGCTCTTGCCCTGGATCAAATTTCATGAGGTTTGCATCGATCCCCCAAGCGGTTTCTGAGAAAGTGTTTAAAGACGTTTCTAAAAGTCAGCCAAAATCCAAGATGGCCGCCGGCCAAATTGTCTGATCATCTTCCTTTGAACAAACTTGTATCCCTATGCCCTAAAGATGCTTCCTGTCAAATATACTTGGAATCGGCCCAGTGGGTCATTTGGGAGTTTTTGGCGGGAAAACGATACAAGATCGCCGTTTTCCGAGTTTCGAAAATGGAAAATTTGAATGGAATGGTCCAGCGAAAGCAATGCACAGTGCGAGTAGTATAGCCGGTAGTAGAAAAATACCACCTCCCTCTACAGGCAACCATTCCATGATCCGCGGCTCCCAGCGCACTCTCAATTCCTGAGGCATAGGTTGCGGGGGCAACTTCGGATCGCTGAACAGCTGCCAGGGAGGTAGGATCATCCCGACACTACTGCCACCAGGGGCTGGACGCCCATTTAGAGACAAGTCTCCACATTGATATACACAACTGATCGCCATCAACCACAGGGCCGGCCTCTCTCTACTCTGTGTAGGCTCAGACAAACACGTAGTCTCTGTCAGAGTCGCATCGGCATGATGGGACCACCCATAGGGGCTTTCATCCACCTTGACAACGCTCACGTGGGAGGAGGCTAAAGTGATTAGCATGTGAACCACGGCAGACTCTAGCATGTTCACATGTTACGCAGAGAATCTGGTGCTGAGCAGGGGTCTCCAGCAGACAACCACGGCCTACCCTCTCCACCCCATAGAAGTGGCAGACAGACTCGATCTCTTTACGTGGGTGAAAGCGGTCGTAAATGATTCATCCGCAAGGGATCGACCCAAGGATTGTACTGGGGGTCATCCCGGAAGTGGGCCCACTTGGCATCCAATATCATGGTAGTCTCAGCACGAGCAGTATGATGAGAATCATGGCTATGTATGAAGAGTTAAACTGAACAGAGTGAACCCCTCGAGAAATATCTGTGCCAGATCGAGCCCTGTTCAATCCGGATCAACACATGTGACACACCATCTACCCGTAAGGTGCCCTCCTGGAGGTTAACAGCTTCTTCTGGTCCATCGAATGGACGACGCAGCAGGAGCTTTCCACCTGACTCCCCGATCCGGTGACCCACCCTCGTCAGGGAGACACCTTCACCTATGTAGGTGAGGAAGGATGATCCCCGATTGTAGAGCTTTCGAACTGTCCCATCCTTTTTCACAACAGTGGAGAGGGGAGTAACCTCTATGTCAATGACTGCGGGAGGCCTATATAGAGCAACCATGTTTGCCAGTCACCCCAGATCAAGCGCGGTACCACACTTCATTCTTCTCAAATATGAACTGCAGGTTTTTTGCCAGGGTCAATAGCAGGCCATCATGGGCCATCGGCGGGGCACCGCTCGAATAGGGTTTGACCAGATGAAAGCTGAGGTCGTTATTTAGGGTGTTGATGTCTGCCACCTCTGTATCCGAGAGCTCAATCAACGGCTCGAAGATGTACTTCCTCTTCGGGAAATCGTACCGTAACAGGATCTTGTGGCCATCTATGTTGCGACTCACGTGCTCAATCGTCACATCCTTGAGGTCTGTGAGCAGCTCCACCCCATCACCACCAATGGGATGGAGGGAGAATGCCTTTGAGCTTGCTTCGTACTGTAGGGCGAATGACTTGCCATCGCTCTCTTCTACCTTGACAGCATCAACTGCGTAAACATCTGCCAGGTCAGCAAGACCAGTCGAGTGAGCAAATATGGGTTCCATAGCACGCTATAGAAGGGGTTTAAAGAGGAGATATAACCACGCCGACTGTCCGACTGCTGCTCTCCGGTGGTGAGAACGTAATCTCGCCCGCTCTCTCGAGGGGAGACGGGTGGTACAGTACTGTGTAGAATGGGTCCTCTTCCAGGTGACCCAGCGGGGCACAACATACATACAGGCCGATGTGCTACATCAACCGCCAGGCAGTGCACACAGCAGCTCACTAGTAGAAGTCGGCCGGGACGTGATAGAGTATCTCCCAGGTGACACCAGCAACCTATGGAAAGCTATCAGTCCCAGCCTGTTCACACCTGTAAATCACTTGTTTGACAGCCCCTCCATTAACATATATGCCAGCACGGATGGGATATTGGACGCCCATTTAGAGTTTACACTCTTATTACTCATTGACCTGACATGATATCATACCAGCATTATCTGACCTTGGCCGAGCTGATGAAGAAAGAGGTTCGCCCTTTCATAACCCCTGCACAGATAAAGGCCTTAAACGAACAGAGGCTTGCACTGCAACAAGAAGGGGAGCGACTACAGCGGGAGAACTGGTATCAACAGAACGCGAGCCTTGCAAGGAGGCGAAGGAACAGTGAAAATTTCTGATACTGGCAAGCCCTCCTGGAGGAGAGTAAATGGGACGCAGGAGTCTTGACAGACGATGATGAGCTAGATGTCTTTACAGACGAGGATGAGCCAGGTGTCTTCTCAGACGAGGATGAGCCAGATGCCATGCAGTGGAAAGAGGAGATGGCGCAGAAGTGTAAGACCAAGAAAGTCATCCAGCGGCGGACCTACTATCTTGGTGATAAGGTGAAGTTCCAGATGTCACGTCTCAGAAAGCTACTGGCACCCAATATAGTGCTGGATGACCTCTGTCTAAGAGACGTCTGCCTCGAAACCAGCAAGCTGGCATGGTTCGCCAAGCTCTCCAAAATGTACCCTTCTAGGACTCATGAGCAGATTCTGATGCAGGTTTAATCTCCAGGTATACTATGGCAAAATCAGAGTGGCGGGGACTGCTGACAAGGGTGGTACAGTACACGGCTGGCGACTCCAGCAGATAGATACCACCAGACAGAATCTCGTCCACGAGGCAGAAAAGTACAGCAGAACGTGCAGGCGATATAAGACAGCTTACAATTTCCTCACGCGTACAGCCACTGCTGCGGGTGTGATTGGAGCCAGTGCTGGGGTGGCAGCTGTGGCCACTCTCACTACAGGGGTAGTGGCCATCGCCGCCACCCCGCTGGGTGGCGTGACACTAACCGCCACTGTTTGGCCACAGGCTTGGGGGTGAGGCAGCGGCAGACCACAAGGAGGCTGGAGAAGCATGCTAAGTAGGTGGCACTGGCACAAAGTATGCTAAAGTGTGACAGCAATACCTCAAAGGCTTCAGCGGGCAGGTTGATATGGAGGAGTTAAAAAACTAGATGTTACGGCGAGGTCGCCTCGCTGGTCTCTGGAGTCGAGACGACTACAAATAGTGTGCTGCGGTAGCTTTAAGAACACCAGTATAGATAGCCTTCCCACTGAACCTCACGACAGTCATCCGGAGCCAACCACCCCTCCTGGGTACACCCTTGAGTGGCCTGAGAGGTCTACTGGATGATATACCAGAGTTAACACTATTCTCCATCACAGTGGATGGACGGTCCCGAACCAGCTTCTCCGTCAACCCACGACCGCTGACCAACCACCCCATCACCATCAATGATGCGAAGCAAGCTCATACTTGGATTGCTGCTCCAAGCCTCTCATACTGGAATCAGCAGCTGATCTTTGCCATGTGGTGTGCCATGGCAGGATGTTCCACCCTGCTTCACTCCTATTCTGGTACTCCTGAAGCTGGGCTCATCACCAGCTGTCTCAGATTCCACGTGTACTCCACAGTGCGACGAATCCTCCATGAGCTGGATGCAAGCGTCGCTGATACAAACGCCTTCGACCCACAGCTCACCAGTCATAGCGTCTAAGCGGCCAGGAGACTACAGAGAGAGAGAGAGAGTACAGCGCTCACCCAGACTATCGGTGGCATGGTGGTGACAACAGCGGTCTTGGGGTTATGTATGGTGACCCGAGATGTGACTACTCAGGATTCCCCTATCGAACCACCTGATGAGTAGGCCGTCGGAAGACAGCGGCATTCTCGTTCGATCCAGACTCCGACCCTGGAGCGCTGGGGCAAAATATGCACATCACTGGCTTGCAGCAGGACTATCCAGATGTGTGGAAGTACTTTGTCCCATACACCACCTCAGGCCTCACAGCACCAGGGATCGTTCGGATCAACCAGTCCCTGGAAGCACTGTGCTACTGCCTCCTTACGGCACAGACCCAGCTGCGGCATTCCATAGATTGTGTCAGCGGAGCAGAGGTCCAGGCCATGTTCATCAGTCTCGTTGAGGATATGGTCATCGTGGCAGACCCAGTAGTCTTATTGCTAAATTTCAGCAGGGGTTGCAGAAGGCCCGTCGCAAACTTGACTGCTATTTCGCCACACCTACAGTTGATTCCGGGCAACATGATCGTGACCTCAAAGTCAGGGGCTATAACAACATGATAGTCATGGGGAGTTCCCCGGGTGTCCAATTCAGCTTCAACACTGCCATCAACGCACCTACGCGTAGTATGAGCCATACAGTCATTCCGACCCTGACACTGCAGCCAGTCGACACGGCACCACTTCCCATGGTAGCTCTACATGTGGTGCCAGGCCTAGCTATCGTGGCGCCCAGGATCAGCCTACTCCGCCACTAGCAAATCAGCTTTAAGACTATCCTGACTCTTTACAGTAGCAGTGGGGACCACGGTGAGACACTGATCCAGCTGGGCATACCATACAGCCCCTATATCCGCTGCCAACATGCACATCCAAGGGGTCGAGGGTTCGGCAGCGCATCCCTTTTCCAGCTTGTAGTATTGCAGAGCTTTGTTCAGACTCTGAGTCCGGTGAGGCCATGGCGGACTGCAATTGCTGGAACACATCTGACAGATACTCCCGATCCTTGTAGAAACCTTTAGCTCGCAGGAGCTGCTCGAGGATCCTCCCACCCATGATAAGGTATTCGAGGAAGCAGATCTGTCCCTTGCCAAATCCTAGATAGAGCTTCACAGCTGTCAGCTCCTCTGTCAGCTCAGCACCGGAGAGCTGAGCGAGCTCATCTGGTGTCTTGTTCTTGTAGTCCTTCAACTCCCTCCGGAAGACATCATAGTACTTCTCGCATAGCATGAGCCTGGACATGTTTAAGATGTCTCAATAGAGAGATGAATATTCCTGAGTACCAACCTGGCCACCTGGTAGATGCAGACTGGGATCTTATTAGCTCTCTCGACAGGGGATGCAGACATTTAACCGCGTTGTATACTCAGTGCTTAAACAATGATGTCAACGGTAAAGATCGTGAAGCAACTGTCAGAGAGCCAGGCGAGTCTTCAGAAGGTGGAGAACCTGCTGCGAACCAAGACACAGAAGTTACTGACCAAAGCAAAACCTCTGGCAGTCCATATCGCCAGTAACGTGGCAGCGAATGTGGCCATTGTGAAGATGACAGGGCGAAATGAGGTTCTTCCTGCCGCCACTGCAGCTGTCCTCGCTACAGTAGTGAGTGGGGTGATCGGGCACTGTCTCGGAATAACTCACCCCATCCCAAAGATCGCCCTCAGTGGTGCCGCCTACACTGCTGCTGCCAAGATCATGGGTGAACGTGTTACACTAATGGAGGCCGCGGTTCTAGGGCTAGCAACGAGTGCAATAACTGAGATCATAGTCGCCTACGTTTAACCCCTTTGAATAGTGAGAGATGGATCATGAGACCACTGCAGCATATGAGGCATGGCGTGCCGGAGGGTGGTGTGTAGTCCATAGTCGAGCACGTGGACTGAGGATTGCCAATGCCCGGGAATGGTGGACTGCCCACAAGTCGTGTCCCTGCAGAGAGGGCCAGTACCCTGAGTACTGCTACCTATTCCCTTGGCCGACTGTGTGGGCCTCCTATGCCCAACTATTTCATTGGGGGTATGACTAGTAGGTTTAAGCCGTCTGTATATGACTATGACTCTGTCACTCACAGACCTAGAAAGCAAAGAGCTAGGCAATCTTGTTAACTTGGGTGAGGCACGCCTCGGTTCAGAGGACACTGTTGCCCCTATCTCCTTCCTAGACTTCGATGAGAAGAGAGACCCGCGGGAGATCTGAGGTACCATCCCAGCCCGAGATCTCATCGGGATCACTGATACGGTAGGACAATCGGCCATTAACAAGGCCAAGACTGTATACAAGGGGATGGGCATCAAGGAGAGGGCGACGATGCGAGGTATGCTCGGAGTCGATGAGGCTGGAGACATCAAGGTTATGGCTGAGTCCTATGCACAGGACCTGGTTAAGCATCTCCTGAGACCACGGAGCACATTCATCCAGGATGGAGGGAATCTCAAGATAGGCACCCTCAGCCTGAACAGTATCACTGTCGAAGGCCAAACAGGTGCAGGTGCTGTCGACAGCCTCCGGCTACCAGAGGTGAAGAAGTCAGGGTTCTTTCGTTTGCCGATTAGAGAGTAATACTGTCATGAAAT
>JAVVLW010004184.1:47500-50000 GCA_034401795.1 Chaetoderma sp. LZ-2023a | reverse complement strand
TTGTGGGGCCCCACAACCCGCATTAGTTCTTGATGATGGGATGTTAAAATACAAGATGAGATCCAAGGAATGGTACCATATTATGAGACGAAAACAAGTAACACCTCCCATAGCAATTAGGAGATGGGCTGACTCAAGCTATAAACCATCCAGTTGGAAAAATGTATGGAAAATCTTACATTCTCCATACATACCAAATATGGCTCGTGATTTATTGTGGCGATTACTACATCGACGGCTATGGGTGGGACACTTGACATACAAGTGCAATATTACGACTTCTGATAGGTGTTACTTATGTCAAACAGACGAGGAAACAATCGAGCATTTATTTGAGGAATGTCCAATATCGTCACAATTTTGGGACTATATCAGCCAAATCTTGGCAAAATTTGGAGCGAAGCCCATTGTACTAGACACGCATGCAGTCTTATTTAGAGAATTTGGATCAAGCGGTGTAAATATCATAAAGTCTGAAAGGACTATTTTAATAACAATACTAACCATAAGTGTTTGGGCCATTTGGAAACATCGGTGTGCACAGACGAAAAATCCATCTATGGGCAATCACAATAGAGCAATAAAGGCAATATTTCGTTCATTGCTGCTGAATCATATTCCTTGCGAATATTTTAGATTAAAGCAGCATGGTAAAGAAAAAGTATTCAAGGACATATGGTGCAAAACAAACATAGTTTCAATAGAGTTGGGAGCTGTAAAAATAAATGAGCCTGCACTAGCTTAAATCATTTAATTACTACAGCTGATTTATTGTCTTTTAATTAATCTGTGTCATGTAATTCATTTTAGTCTGCCCTTTGCTATTGTTATGTTTAATAATTCATGTTAACAAATAAACAGACTGGGGTAATTTAATAATCAATCGATAAAGTAAGTTGCCATTGAATTATAAATTTGTCCCAGGTAATTTTAGGAATTTGCACAGAGTTTTATAGGGTTATTTGTTCCCGGGTAATTTACAAAACCTTACAACAAAGTAAATCAAAAATGGAAACAAGAGCGCCATCTATTTCCATCTATTTTTCTGTAATTTTCCTGCTGACTATATATGTTATGCTACCCAAATTCTACTACGCCCGCTGATCTTTAAAGACTCAGCCCACTGGCGTCAATGATTGACTTATTTGTCATTGATTGACGAGTCACTTTTCATTTGTTGAATAGTTTCACTCGCCACACGGGCCTACTACCACACATGGATTGAATGGTGATTTACAAAACCTTATAATAAAGTAAATTGAAAATGTAAACAAGAGCGCCATTAATTTTTCTGAAATTTTTCTGCCGACTATATGTATTATACTACCCAAAGGATACTACGCCTGCTGATATTTAGAGAATCAGCCCACTGGCGTCAATGATTGACTTATGTGTCATAGATTGACGAGGCACTTTTCATTTGTTGGATAGTTGCACTCGCCACACGGGTCTACTACTACACCTGAGTTGAATAGTAATGCCTTTGTTAAGTTTTGTTTTGCTATCGGAGCTTTATCAGCCTATTGTTTTGTATCTATACTTTTTAAGCCATATGTATTTATAGATTGTATTAATGCTCATTATTTATCATTGTTTTGGTGTAATATTAATCAAGATTGCTAGTTCACCAGGTTTTTTTCTGGGGGTTTGCAAGCCTTTTTAAAGGAGTTCCTCCGTGAAGTTTGTCCGACTGCGTCAGCGTCGGTTTTTCAAAAAAAAAAGAAAAGAAAAAAGTAGTAGTAGTAGTAGTAGTAGTAGTCATTCCCTCCTTGGCCCAGTCTGCTAGGTATTGATTTTGCAATGTTTCTTTTGTGACTTTAACAATATAATTTCTATCAATATCGTCCTCACTGATTAACTGTTATTGACCTATAGCCTGAAGATTAGATTTTCTACATGCTAGCCACTTACAGTTAAAAGTTGTATTATTATCGAGCTCTCTATATAAAAAGTATATGGTAGAAGATAGTTTCCCATAGCCAGCATTCACGAGAGTAGCCCAAAACCTAATCATATTACATTTTACGGTAATACTTAAATGGATATCGCCCAGTCTCTCCTATATCATATACCAATGCTTTCTTTCACAGATGGTGGGTAGTATAAGATTTCCAGCTGGAGGGCGCAAATCCGACCACGGATTACTTCAAATAGGTGTCGTCACGAAAAATGAGATCGGTACATATGTGTGTTTGGCAAATGACCTGAATAGGTCAAAGGAAGTGAACGTTCAGCTCCTATATCCAGGTACATATAACGTTGGAAATAATTTCTGTAGTAATAACATACGGTAACCGAAATATGCTGAGATTTCCCAACCATCTCCGAGTATTGGTTAATAGAGAGGATGTCATATCAGTGCATCCATCATTGGTCAATAAAGAATGACTGTATGCTAAGTAGTTGAGTAGCTGTCTAAATTCTTTTCCGTCGGCTTGACCATTCAAGGGGTAATGGTAAAGAAAGGTTTTTAAGTGTCTATCTGCAGGCCGAGAGAAGG
>JAVVLW010004184.1:0-42500 GCA_034401795.1 Chaetoderma sp. LZ-2023a | reverse complement strand
GATGCTGTGATAACAAATTATTTTCTCACATATTTGATATAAAATAGTTCGGGCTATTTGCCGGTTTCCTATCAAAGACGGATGACGTATTACTACGCGGACCCAAAGCTATGGCGACTTTGCGTATTGGGACTAACGAAACAGATATTCGTGCCTCTGGAAACTATTCCTGCCAGGCAACCGTCCATGGCGTATCATTCCCCAAGTCAACATACATTCATGTTGAAGGTATGTATGGTAGAATGGGCAAATGTGGTTCGCATCGCAATGCAGTTCCCACGATCCTTGATTTGATAATCCATCGTTAATAGAGGGGCCCATTTCTAGCTATAGCACGCCCATTTCTAGCTAAGTTCCACCCAGGTTTTGCATCTTTGCAATCTATTTATATACATTGAACCCTGCCTTAAGAGAGGTGAATCACTTGATCACTCGTCATATGATATACATCTAAGATGGTGGTTTTATAAGGCGAGTGGTCGTACGACCTCATACCTTAAAGGCATACTAATCTCATCTCAAATGTTGTATTGATAGATAATGGTCTATAGATTCCGTATCATTCACATCCCGGCATACGCCTTTATCGGTACCACACTTATTTAGCTTTTTAACAACTGTGTGCGCTGCCATTTTGTCTCCTCAAACAATGGAGCAATCCAGTTTATCCACCAATCATATGACGTCATAGTCAAAACGCTAAGTGGAGCAGAGGGGAGGCTCGGGCATCGCGCAAGCGTTCCTCTTGCTCTCTCTCTCTCTCACTCTCTCTCTCTCCTGCTCTCTCTCTCTCTCTCTCGCTCTCTCTCTCACTCTCTCTCGCCCTCTCTCTCACCCTCTCTCACTCTCTCTCCCCCCCCCCTCTCTCTCTCACTTTGCACCTTTGGAATCTATTTATATACTTTGAACCTTGCCTTCCCAGAATCCACATGTGGAAGGTAACTATTCAGGCAAGCTGTTGAATATTTTGAATGTAATTTGACTGGATGCCGTTTCTGCCTATGTCAGCTACAGCGCCCAGTCAAATTTGTTTCAAACTATTCAACAGAATGTTGCTTAAATAGTGCCGACATGCAATTCCTATAGTTGAATGGCGTATTCAATGTCCATGACGGAGGTAGAAACGTCACATAGTATGTGTTTTGAGTGTGACATCAGCCTTCTGCTAACCGATCTGTAATTTAGTATTCTATCTGTGATTATTTTAAAAATCGAGTCATAGTTTAGTAATCGAGTCATGGTTCAAGAATCGAGTCATAGTTTCATACTCGAGTCATAGTTTAGTAATCGAGTCATAGTTTGATAATCGAGTCATAGTTTAGTAATCGAGTCATAGTGTGATAATCGAGTCATAGTTTAAAAATCGATTCATAGTTTGAGAATCTAGTCATAGTTCGATACTTGTTGATTTGTTTGATAATCTGTCATTTGTTTGATAAGCAATCCTTAGCTTAATAATCGATCATTAGTTTGATTATCGATTAATTGTTTCTCAAACCATCCACCTATTACCAAAGTAAGACTCGATTGCCAAACTAATCAAAGTTGGATTATTAAACAAGTGTTCGATTATTAAGCGAATTATCAATTATCAAACGAATGATTAATTATTAGTTCGATAATTGATCCTTGGTTTGATCATCTATCAATTGTTTGATAATGGATCATTAGTTTAATTACTCATCGCTACTTTGATAATACGTTAAGTGGCCACGTTTTGTACCGGCACAATTATCATTCACTTTAAGACAGGTCAATCCCTTGATCACTCGTCATATGATATACTTCTAAGATGGTGGTTTTATAAGGCGAGTGGTCGTACGACCTCATACTTTAAAGGAATACTAATCTCATCTCAAATGTTGTATTGATAGATTATGGTCTATAGATTCCGTAGCACTCACATCCCGGCACACGCCTTTATCGGTACCACAATTATTTAGCTTTTTAACATTGCGTCACTGTTGAACTGTGTGCGCTGCCATTTTATCTCCTCAAACAATGGAGGAATCCAGTTGATCCATCAATCATATGACACCATAATCAAAACGCGAAGTGTAGGCTGAGGTCATAATCAATTACGTCATGAATGACTCTATTTAGTCTGCCTTAAACGCTTAAAAGTAAAGTTTGTCATGCTGTACGAATTGCATGTCTTTATTATTTACTGAACGGAACCGGGAGGGGAGGGGAGGGCATCGCACAAGCATTCCTCTCTCTCGCTCTCTCTCACTCTCTCGCTCTCTCTCCCACTCTCTCTCTCTTTCTCTCTCTCTCTATCTCTCGCGCTTTCTCTCGCACTCTCTCTCTCCCTCGCTCTCTCTCTCGCTCTCTCTCTCTCTCTCTCGCTCTCTCGCGCTCTCTCTCTCTCTCTCTCGGCAAACTGAGTCAGCTTTCCTAATCATAGTAGTATATCCTACTCTTAAGGCCTGACGCCACTACAGCGCTTTACCGTCGCGACGGAAGCACGTGAGATTGAATTAATGGAATTGAACGGAACTGATTCCACTAGAGCGGCACGGTGAAACAACCGCGATGCTGCCGCTGTGTCCCATCAGACGGGAAATTTGGACTGCTAAAATAGCAATCTGAGCGTTTTACTGATCAGCCAATCAATATTGAGGTCAACTTGCTTAGATTTTGGTAAGGATTGCAATGATTTTAGTAAAGATCCAGATTCCGATCATACCTGCAAGCAAGATATGAAAAAGTAAATTACAGACAGGTTAGGATACAATTTTGATGACGTGTTTGTGGGAAGAGAAATTGCTACGAGTTTCTTCCTGATCAGGATGATTAAGATCCAAATCCATATTCGGATCTTTATTTCTTAGCATGGTATCTGGAAATATCAGGGCCTGCATGCTGGATTAAGAACAGGCAAATGTATGCTATTGGCGTGTCCCAGGCGGTGGGTATCCAGTCGCGGGTTAGTCAGTCCCTCCCGTCACCCGACCACATGCCGGAGGAGATGGATTACGAACAGTTTGCTATTAACCCCTCTTGTGTCAACATTGCTTCAAGGCAGTCAAATTTCTGCTCATGTCAAGTCACCATTTAATAGTCAAGACTTTCCATGGAAATTACAATTTTTGAAGGCCAAGAGAACACTATTTTTGTTAATTTACCACTAAGATTTACGAAAATAACTTTGTTGACCTACCAATTTGCATTCTTCAACAGCACTGCATGGCTCTTTTTGGCCAACTTGACCATCAAGGTTTTAATGGCCAAAAGGATACAAGTCTTTGAATAGCCGGTAGCCGAGTCAGTCATTTCAGTGGTAAGTTTTCGCAAATACTCTTCTCTTGGGCTGATATGGGCATCCCCCATGACAACTGCAGATATCGTTTTGGCCAATTTTGCCATTAGATGACTAAGTTGACACATGAGTTGTTCAGGCCTGGCTATCTTTCTTTGACGTCATGATAAAAAGGTTGAAATATGCCACGCATTGTAGGTCAGTTGCATGGTGAAGAACCATGTCTTAGGGTCATCCTAAAATGTTTTTCTATTTTTATAACTATGTTATATGTTGATCATAAACCAGCCGGGTGCCACTTTTAAAAGGTCAGGGAAAACATTGTATATACGTTTTCAATTAGAACAGTCATTCGTCCTTTCTTATCTGTGCAAAAAGCCACATTCCTTTAAACCTATGCCATATTGCATATCAAAATGAGTGGAAGCGTCTTGACAACTCAGATGTGCATAGATCGGAACATCAGGGAAACCCCCGGTATGCATACCCAACATAAATACTGAATATTGCTCAACATTCTAGTAATGGACAGACCCTCTTTTCAGCAAAAAGTGTAGATGTTGGATATCATATTAAAAATGTGTTACATAGGATTGTAGAAATCGTTCCACTTGGGTCAAATTACAAGCAGCTGGCATATATTTATACTGTACTAGGCTTTTATACATAGAAATCACAAAAGAGGTAACTCCTTATTGACAAAACGACCTATTTGGAAGCAAAATATAAATGTATTTTTGCAATATTGTACTGCTATGACTAACTCATTAAATCAATCAGTTATTGTATTCAAAATATTATAAAAATACATTTCCTCGTTTCATGGCTGGTTATTTTGACACTTTGACCTGCGTGGTCTTGCAAAGTGTGTTATTTCTGGGAACAAATATAATGGTTACATATGAAACGTCAACGAAAACCTTGATCTACTGGGCAATGTACTCCTGGCATATACTAATTTGAGTACTTGATGACTATCACCATCCTCTGCCTGCTTATTTAAATGACCAGATCCAAGTCTAGTATGCTCATTCCTGCATTCATCAGCCCCGTGGCAACTAGAAAGCACAGCACAGATCAAGAGAGTTGAGTGACAGAGAAACCACATCTTGCCTTTGAAAAAGGCTGTGTAGTGGTGTGCAGAGGAACATCAACATGATTTAATCTGCAATACATTAAGTGGTGCGGCTAACACATCCGGTGGCAAAGATGGCATCTAGATCATAGCTTAATAATGTGCTATGTAGATAGCCTCCTTAAACCCTTCAGAGGTTGAAGGCCGGGCCTTCAGTCTTTGACGTTAGCTTTGGTTTTGCCACTTGATGTCTAAATGTCATATCGGACATTTTGCCCATCGTTTGCTTCTGTTTGGACCCGTAACATTCAGATATAAAGTATGGATGAAGTAGCTTAGCAAAATACGTCGCCCATAATCTCTTTTATGCCAAGTTTATTGACTGAATATCCACACATAACCATCTTCACAATAGTATCTTTCCCAATTCCATACATTTGTGAAACTGTATCACATCCAGAGAGGACGTGTGCTGAAAATAATCTTTCAGAAATATGCTTATCTACTGTGGCCTTGATGCCCACTACAGTTCTACCAGGTTTGGTGTTTGACATTGTTACGTCGCATGCCAGTTGTTGTTTGGAGTAGAAATGAACAAGGAGTACAAACACATCTATATTATTGCATACTACATTAACATTGAATGTTTCAGATGGTGCTAGTTTCACCATTTGTTGAGCAATGACATCAGCCGACAGACAGCTTCTTCATGAGATATCACGTGTTGACGTTCCTTCAGATGTTGGAAAATTATATTTATCACCCGAACGTTGCTTTCTGGCACTGTCAGTATCACATTCTGTGACAGAAGAGGTGTATAATAATTTATTTGGCGATGCCTGCTGGCAAACCCTAGCCATCCCTTTACCACTCTTAATGCTATATTTTAGTATCTGTCAAAGACGAAACACATATTACTGTTCTGTTGCTAAATATAATATAAGAAGTTTGTGACCAAGTAAAAGACCGTCCCATTTACTGGTCAGCAGATTACCCATAACAGAGAATAACCACCAATGATAGTCAGCTGTGCTTCTTGAATGTTACACTTCCAATTTCTTCTTCAAACGATGCTTGGTCTTAGCTTTACGCATGTAGCCATTGTCTTCGAAGATTGACATTGGTATTGGTGACAGTTCATATTCCATAAAGTCCTTGATCTTGATCTGTCGCGATTGTTGTAATCCCATCTCTCTAGAGTAGATCAGATTTGTGCCGTAGGCTGGTATTTTATTACCATTAATGTGCTCTTTTGTGACAGCCATCCTAACTACTCTCTTAGACCGTTTACTATCAACACTTCGGGCCAAGTAGACTCGTACTCGCTACGAAATACAATCGGGTTGGCCACTTCATTTTCTGATAGCACCAGCGGATCATATTCAAATCGTTGCTGTATGCGTTTGAACCGGATTTGTCTGTAAAGATGGCTACTATTATAAGGCTTATACATTTGGTACAAATCAACAGAATTGTGCATTTAATTTAAATCACTGTTGATGTTACAACATATTGATTCAAATATAATATCAGTATCGGCTAGTGATTGATGGATATTGGGCCTTAGCTGTAAAGGACCGAGGAGCCATAAAGTTCACCTTACAGTCCCGATGGTACTGGAAATCTGCCGCATGGAGATCACTAACTACTCTTTGCACTGTAACATAAGCAACGTAAGTCACATACATCTAGAAAAGCTTGTCTGAAAGTGTGCTTATGGGACACTCGGTCAGCGGTTCTATTTAATTCAGTCAATTCATGCTCTAAATGAACATGGGAATTCTCACCTGACTGTTTAATAGCTTCGATTACACTGTTAATTCTGACACACCCAGTACAAATCCAGCAGTTATTCGTTTTTCCCCTATCGCCACACTTGACGTAACAACAATGTTCTAGGAGGTACTCTTCAGTTGATGATATTCTATGGGAAACGTTACTATAATTCATAATATTAAACTAAATAAACTGTGGCTATGGCATTCAGAGAATGGGAAACATGTGCTTGTTAAAAATATGATTTAAATTTAAATATTCATTGAAATACAATAAATGATACAAGCAGATGACACAAAATTCAGTTATAAATTCAATACAGCACAAAAATAATTCTAGTTTTACTTGTATGTTCTGGGAACAAATATAAACGTGTATAAACAAATAATTGCGCATCAAATACTATCTTATAACTTATAATCAGTGATGGAAATGTTATATAATATTAGGTTTTAAAGGAGATGCTAAGCATAATAGTGCATCAGTAACGACCTTTTGGATCGTAGAACATCAGTCTGAATCTTTTAGATAGAACACTCCAAGGTATGCTTATTGCGTTTGTTTTCTGACGTATTCATCTATGAGAGAATAGCGGATCTGAGTTTTCCAGTCATTTTGATATGCGATAGGACATAGGAAGTAAAATGACTTTTCACAAAGATAAAAAATGGTGAGTGACGCTCCATGTTAAAACGTGCATAAAAGATCCACCACACACGACGCACGCACGCACGCACGCACGCACGCAGACACGCACGCACGCACGCACACACCAGATTCTCAAAATGGCACTCGGCTGATTTATGATCAGCGTATAACATAGTTCTAAAAAAGCAAAAAACATTTTAGGAGGACCCTCAAACACGCTTTGGTCCAAAATTAGTATCTCGCAACCAAACTGTTGTTTGCGACAGTTTATGTATGAATACTTGATTACTGTATTCTGCGGCTGTAGTAGTATAAACATCCTACAACTGCAATCAGTCCGTCTTCGCTTTTGACCACCGTGTCTTGTCCTCAGCCAAAATCATTAGCTTCCTCAGGTCCATTCTTGATTTGACTGTACTGAGTTCTGCTTTCTTGTGGTCACTTCGTAGTATGCTTAACAGATGTATGCAATAGCGTCCTCTCCTGACTTTGTATTTGCTAGCTCAAGTTGCAGCATATTGGCTCACCTGGATTGATCGTAAAATGATTGGTTTAGTTTTCCTTTAACCCTCCGAACACTGAATTCACAAAATCTCAAAGTATCTCTACGGGTAAACTGTCGAATACCTTGAAACTAACTTTTCATGAATCGATTACTACCATAGGAAGAAATAGATCTCAGTCACATTCCTTTCAAAATATTCAACAGAGTAATTATTAAATTGCAAATGATGTTTAGGTTTTGACATTTCGGTATCAAATGATTAATGAGTCGCCATCTCAAATGTTAAGCAGCCTCTTGTGTATGTTTGGCATAACTATTTGTTTAATTCAAGGTGGAGCCAAAATTGATGATTATTCTCCCAAGTCTGCCAAGTACCTGTTTCTTGGATCCACTTCAAATCTCGCATGCACGTCGAGTGGTATCCCTGAGCCGGTTGTGACGTGGCTCTTTGAAAACAGTCCAGTGGCGTCAGGAAAGGATACCGTGATTACAAATACACGCGGTGTGCGTGGCACGTTTGCAATTATCTCCACTTTGCAGGTAAAACTCGTAGCTTGAGAAATCTTAGTCTTGCCTGTCCAACATTTATGATGGACTATGATCTTTAGCGTTTGACAATCAAATCAAAAACACTGTTTGCTAGACCAACGACAATCTCACCGTCCAGTTGACCTTGTCTATGGTGCCAGACAGATCTGCATATGTGCGTACATATGGACGAACGGACGGGCCGATGGATGAATAGAAAGTAAGAAACTGATGGACGGAGGGATGGACGGACGGGCGGACTCCCAGCTGGACGGAGTTGCAGAAACTAATAGGTAGTGACTGAAGCAGAACATTCGGACTAAATTAGGAATATCACACTATATCACAAAAGATCCCAGTAATGGACCTTTCCAGCTTTAGCTATGTCCCGCCCATCACTAGCTAAGCTCCACCACACTTCACTGTGTTGAAATTGATCGATCCCCGAATGCCCTGACTATCAATTTCCTGAAAACTATACAGTTAAGCTGTTAACTATTTGTAACTAATTTGACTGGGTGCTGTTGATGCCTATGACGCCATATAAAGGATGGATACAGTGGAAAGGTCCATTCCATCAGACTCACGTACAACGTACCTCATGTTGAATTCACCTTTCTAGAGTTTCCATCGCTCGTCTGACGTCAGATGATGTCACAATCAGCTAAGCCGCGTGGAGGGTGGTGTCATAATCATTACGTTATAATTGATTCTATTAGGCCAGTCTTTAACTCTTAATCCGACACGTTGTACGAATTGTATGTCTCTACTATTTAATAATCAAGCTGTCACAGGCAGCAACAGTGCCCAGTCAAATTAGTTCCAAATATTCAATAGCTTACCTGTATATTCTTCCGGAAATTGATAGTCAGAGAGTTCAGGGATCGATCGATCCCAACACTAGCTAGGTGTGGGGTGAGCTTGGCTAGAGATGGGTGGGGCATATCTAAAATGGAAAGGTCCATTAGATAAACACGTGAAAATGGCGTATGCGCGGTTGTAAAAACTCAGCTTGATGAACCAATTACATCTCGCTGGAAGATTGCTTAAAAGAGAAAAATCCAAACCGAACGGATATACTAGTAAAATTGGAGTTAGACCCAAAAGTCGATAATGGTGAGATTGGTTGGTTTCACTCAAAATACCTATTTTATATCACCGATGATAAAACACAGGCGAGCAGGCAGCCACTGGCAGGCAGGCAGGCAGACAGGCATGTAGGTAGGCAGACAGCTGAGTCTGGCAGACAGGCAGGCAGGCAAGTATCCATTACATACAGGCAGGCAGACTAGTTTATAAATCACAACTAACAAGAGATTAATATGATTTTCATTTATTTGATCAAATATTGTATTTTTTTGTATTAGATTGTTAACCTTACAACCACAATGACTGGGAATTACACCTGTCGTGTAGCGAATCGACACAACGTGGCACACGTTGACTTCACTATTCTAAGGAAAGGTAGGCTGACATAGATGTGAATGGTAGAAAATGGCAATGTTATCAACTTGTAGATCAAATGATCACAGTCAAATCATGACAACAAGGGCTGCTTGCAGGGCCTAGATTACGGCAGAGCAATAAGTGCATCTGCACAGGGCTCTCAATTCCAGGTCCCGCAAAAGTAACACAAAATATTTATATCTTAGTTTCTGGGGCCCCTGCATAGCTTCAAGCTTATAGATGGCCCATTTATAAGACAGGCGGGGTCAAATCCAACAGTCCCCCAGACTTCAAAATCCCCCCCCCCCCCCCCGGGACGTTGCTGATGAAACAGGACCATAGTTTTCTAGAGATCATAACGACAGTTCCGAGGGCCCCAGGGTTAGGATTTCAGAAACTTTGCACAGGGCCCCTAAGCTCTAACTTTGACCCAAGATGTGTGTATAGTATAGCTCATAAATAAGCTAAGTGTTTCCAAAGCAAAAACAGAAACATGTTAGTTAATACAATTTTGAAAACAATGTAAGAATTGTTCTTTTTGAATATTTTGAGGGAAAGTTGAATTAGAAGACATTGCTACAATCGTTTCCAATCCAATTATGTTCAAAATATTCAACAGTACGTTTTATTTTGTCTTGTTAAGTTATTTCTGAGCTGTTCTGTATCCATAATACAATACCGTCTTCTAGCCCGGTAAGCCCATGAAGGGTCGGGACGTAATACATGAAACTGAACAGACCTGGTACCATGGAACCAAAATAATTTTAACAATGGTAAGCTTGTAAAGATATGGCTAGTACACAATGAGCAGATTTCAAGATGAAGTTGGTCGGGTTTTTTTAATTTTACACATTTTTATTGTTCAAAAGACAATAGGGATTGGGTCACAAGTTGTCTCCAACTTAGTTACGACTCTCTCCCAAAGTCGGTCGTCTTCTGTAGATCATCCCCAACCCGTATTGCTCCTCCTGAAGGGGTGTTAGCGTTGGCCAAGTCTCTCCTCTCACCTATCAAGTTCAAGTTCACTTTATTACACTCAGGCCCATCAAGAGCATATGAGGTTAACATGTACATAATGATTGTGGCTGTAGAATATTATCAGTACAATAAAATGCATGTATATAAAATTTATAATTCTATGGTGGTAGCAATATAGTCGATAGTCACGGCAATCCTAGAGTATGTGCTCTTCGCTCTGTTCTGCTTCTCCACAGCAAGACGTGGATAAAGACACTAAGTGGAACAGTTTGTTCACATGTTGGCTAAATCGATTGTGATCATTTCTGAGTCTCCTTGCTAATGAAAGGGCTTGACAGTTGATGATAGTTATCGGAGCGTATAGCTTGTCTAGCTAAATGAAAATTTAACCTTTACAGAGCAGAAAATATAACATTAGTATTCATTTGAATATTTTGAAACTAATTTGACTGTGAACTATTACTGCCTATGTCAAATTAGTTTCATACTATTCAATAGCTGCCCTTTTTTGTGTATTAAAACCAAGGCATTGCCATTTCAACAGATAACGAATTAGCCAACATACCTGGAAGTACGTCATCACTTAACAAGCTCATCACTCTAAGCCACGACCCGCCCACTTCTAGCTAAGCCCAGCCTACTTTCTACATATGTTGGAATCGATTTCTATACTTTGAACCCTCACTTCCCATAATCCCATTTTCAAGGTAACAATACAGCAAAGATGTTGAACATTGTGAAACTAATTTGACTGCAGCAACAGTGTCCACTCACATTAGTTTCAAAATATTCAACGAAGTGTTTATTAAATAGCAAATCCATCAATGGCATATAATTCGTACACTTGACGGACGTTTTAATGTTCATGACGGAACTAGATACGTCATAAATTATGCATAATGATTGGGACGTCAACCTATATGTTGAGTAATTGATTATGACGTCATATCCTTGAGTGACAGATCGGATCTCTACATTCCTAAATACACAAAAAACATGCATTTATGTTCTCTAATTGCTACATACAGGCTTATTTTGTTTACAAAAAGCAACTAAAACATATCTCTCCGATAGGAGAAATACATTTTTAACCTCATCCCCTAATAGCCTATATGTGTGCATCCGGTATTTCTGAAGCTTATTCTCAGAAATAGTTTTAAATTATTTTCAAGGTCCCCCTGCTGCGCCGCTGCTTACTCTACAGAGTAATCAAGATGGGCAATTCATCTTCGCGGTTAAACCAAATACAGACAATGGAGGTGTTCCAACAATATCGTACAACGTAACTTACCAACTTGTCCCACAAGGTCAGATCCACAGCATGACTGCAGCAATTTGTAAGTTTCGCTCTGCATTATTTGAAGTTAATCTTTTAAATATAAACAAAGGCCCATGCAATATTACAGATGAGGTGGTAGCTTAGGCGGTAACGAGCAGAGTTGTAAAACTGGCGACCCAAGGATCGTGTCTCTTTCGGCCAACTGACGATCGCTGAAAACATAGGCAATCTGTTTCACTCCTCGTTGCCTCTCTCACCCAGGAGTACCAGTATAAAAATTGGGGAAGTTACCAATAATAGACTGAAATAAAACCAGCCTAGACATGGTGCGAATGGGACCTGGAATCAGGGACTCGATAGACGCCAATAAAACCAATAACGTCTTTTCCATGCACTGTTGGCAATATTAATACAGTTAATAATGCGATGTATTTTCATCGGTTGTTAACGTGGGAAAGTAATCTTATATTGGCCAATTAAAATACGGCCGTTCTCGTGAGTAGAAAGGAGCCGATCTGAACCGCACAAAAGATATTCACACATGATGTATGCGGATCTTCTGATACGTTTAGTTATGCAGTCTTTAGCAAAAACTCCTAGGAACACCTGTCCTAATCTCCAGTCTCCTGAGCAAATATTTTCAATATCTCGGGTAGTTAACATAATAAACGCCCCCCTCTCCCCCCTCTCTCTCTCTCTCTCTCTCTCTCTCTCTCTCTCTCCCTCTCTATCTCTCTCCTCTCCCCCCCCCCCCTCTCTCTCTCCCTCTCCCCCCCCCCTCTCTCTCTCTCTCTCTCTCTCTCTCTCTCTCTCTCTCTCTCTCTCTCTCTCTCTCTCTCTCTCTCTCTCTCTCTCTCTATATATATATATATATATATATATATATATATATATATATATATATATATATATATATATATATATATATATATATATATATATATATCGCCAGATGTTATCCATCTCTGCCTGTTATTCACCTGACATCGAGGGTTTCCGCTACTCTCAGCACCCAAGTATCAAATTACACCATCTGTGGAAGTATACATGAGCTGCTCCCATTAATATACTGACAATAATTATATCTCACTAGAGTACTATGTTGGACTTTAATTTGGCTCAGTTTCAATGTCAGTGTTTTTAGCAAGCTTGAGTGTCTATTAGCAATAGGCTGTGAATGATAATCGATAAACTCGCTGCTTCTGTATGCTTCAAAGCCACAGTCTGAAATAATAGGGCTATCTGGAGGTGTCATAGGATCTGGTTTATGAATGTTAGGTAGTAAATAGAATTTGCATGGCCTAAAATCGTGTTTGGCAGTCACGTACTTAAATTGTCTTGAATAATCCTACCCTATTTGAATAATGTCTCGAGAATTTCATTAAATATGGGATAGTTTTTAGCTAATAGATTCATCCAAACGTGTTCGTGTTAAAAGTTATTCAGCTGTCTCAGAGCATGTATGCAACTATCTTTTTGTCATTATTACTGTAGCTGAGCCCTTATCTGTTGGGTCTATAAAATCTTATTATTGTTGGTAAGTTCTTAGTATCTGACATTCCTGTGCAGATACATTTTGTTTATCTAAGGCCTGATTTATAAGTCCTAACTAGCGTGACATATAAATCAAATTTTCTGGCATGTCGTGACTCACAGTGTCTGAGCTTTCAAGTCGAGCTAATCCATTACTTGACTGAAGCACGACTTTGATTTATATTTCACACTTTCCATGTGCCATGCCAGCACAAAACATCATATCGGCGGTCAAGACTTGACATCAGATGGGGCAATGGTTCGAAAATAAATTTCGTTCATTCATTCATTCATTCATCATCCATCCAGTCATTCATTCATTCATTCTTTTAGTAATCCATTCATGCAGGCATACCCATGCATGCGTGCACACACACTCACGCACACACACACACGCACGCACACACACACGCATGCATGCATGCACACGCACGCGCGCACGCACGCACGCACGCACGCACGCACGCACGCACGCACGAACGCACGCACGCACGCACACACGCACGCACACACACACATGCGCATGCACACGCACACATGAACGCACACAATTTATTCGTTTTCAATTTATTAATTGGACAGGGAATATGCATAGAATGAGCTACCATTAATAATCTTCTGAAAAATATACCGTTTGTCTTTATTTGTACCGGTACAAAGGCGTACACGAAATGTGTTAAGAGGTTGGGTGGGTGGTTTTAAGGGCAAAGGTGGAGTGGGTGGGTGAGGTTAAAGGTGCCTAGTTTCGTTTCTAAGGACCCTTTCAAAGGACCAAGCAGTGGAAAGTGTCCCCATTTTAGGGAAGATTTTAGGGGAATAAGTATTTTAGGAAATATTTGAAAATCAGACGTTATGGGAGGCTGTTTCTTGTCAGATTGATAATTCTTTTTTAGGAAATAATCTATAGAAATAAGTGTTTCCACAAAATATTTCCCATAAAATTTCTCTGCCCCCACCCCATATGTACTCGACTACTCCTTAACAATTTAACATTTACATACCAAGATGAGAGATTATCCATGATGGATCATTCTGTTAAATATTCTGAAACTAATTTGACTGACAGCTATTGCTGTCTAAAGCAGCATCAAGGTCCAATCGAATTATTTACAAAATATATAACAGCTTTCCTGTTGTTAGTTGACATTAAATTGAGACACTGTTTCGATTGGCGAAATTGTTTACCATTGACTAACGCCATTAAAGGTGCAAATCACACCAGAATGCGTGAACATAAAATTGTTTAAATTTAGAGCCTTAATTTGTGTACTTCGATGCATTGTTCAAGCGAAATAAATCTTAACATATGATGATTTAATTCCTTACAAATTCGTTAAAATATTGAAGTGCCAAGTTAAACCAGTTACTCGTGTGTCTAATTCAGTTTTGCAACTTATAATTTATACGTAATGAAATCATCATATGATAAGATTTATTTTGTTTCACTACATTGATGTATACAATTTAAGACTATGAAAGTATACAAGTTTAATCAATTTAAGCAATATTTACAGAGGGGAACAGCAAATTACGAAAATCTTGACAGATAGAGTAAAATTGAACAGCTGCAGAGCAGATATTAGGATAATTAGGCAACACACTGGACGATTGTGAGTGCTAGAGCGAGTGTGAGGGCCATAGTTAGTGTATGGTAGTCCAGAAATGCAGGAAATATGTGTTTGTATGGGATGTATGTCAATTTGGCCTAAACACTAATAAAAGGTGAACTAAAATTCAAACTGTAATACAAATAAATCTGTATGGAAAAGATTAAAATAAATACCAAACAGATGCATATATTTACTGCATGAAAACTCTGGGCCACCATTCAGTAACCATATAACAATAGATGGCACAGCGTGACAGAATTTTGTGTCTAAATCAAAATGTTCAACAGCCGTGCCAATGCCATGCTACAGTCGAGCCAGTCATCCTTAGTGTGGCGCAACAGAAAGTTTGACTTATAAAATGGACCTAGTGTAGCTACTAGCCCACATGTTCGATCCCTCACGATGTTTACACCAGTTTTATCCACAAAAGTCTGTAAATCACTTGTAGTATTACCAAAGAAATCTGCTAATTTAATTTGGTGCTTAAATTCCTCAATTTCCAACACATCATTATCCAGTAGGGTGTCTAGACCAGTTTTAGGTTTTGGTGTTGGAACAAAAGGTTAGTCCGTAATTTAGTGTTGATCTTTCCGAGTCACTTAATGGAGAGCCAGTGGGGTTAACAATGCTAGTATCAAGGCCTGTATCTGGGTAATTATGACGTTGACCCAAATTTAGTTTGACCCTACTGAATGCAGCCAGTGGGTGCGTGATTTCTTTGTCATTTCCGCTCTCCAGTGGAATTTGTCAGAGCCCACTCTGAATTGTGCTGCAGGGTTTGCTGGTATCGTTTTGATACTGGGCCTCGAAGTTAAGACCACTGCGTTTATCTCTCTGATGGTTATTTGCTTCCATTTCTCTACCACTGTCGTGGAGACCATGGAGTGGGTGGTGGAAATTCAGTAGGTGATGATCTACTGACAAATTTAGCATAACTGTCAATATATCTAACTGTTGATGTTGAACGGGCATACCCCAATACTGATAATAGGGAGAGTTTCCTATCCCAATGTTTCATAGGGGGTAAACTTCTTTTGGCGATCTAAGGAATTTGTTCTGTTGGGACAGTGTGGTTGGCCGAATAGTGTTAGGAAATCTGGGTGGTGGAGGTTCCTGAGGCCTTTTTGACATTTGATTTTGTGTCGACTGCCTTAATGATTTCGATAACCGCTGTAATAGCATCTTCTAATTTGCATATGTGATTGTTTTTCGGCCGAACTTACAGCTACGTTTTTGGCATATTTAATGTCGACCAACTGGTGAATTGTGTGCTGAAGCGAATTCGGCACTCAGAGCACATAGCTGAAATGCATAGTAGTGTATCGTGGTCATAATAGTTGATATACCCCATGCAAGATTGAGGATAGCCAGTGAGTCATACATCTCTACGCATGGCATAGCGGGTATGCACAGGCTATCCATTATGTGATGGAAGCATCGCAAGATGCAGTAATATACCTTGATTAGCAATGCAATGGACGGATTGGATGGTTTGTGGCAGTGTGTATGGTAGTAGTAGTAGTAGAAGTAGTAGTAGTAGTAGTAGTAGTAGTAGTAGTAGTAGTAGTAGTAGTAGTAGTAGTAGTAGTAGTGGTAGTAGTAGTAGTAGTAGTAACAGTAGCAGTAGTAGCAGGAGCAGCAGCAGCAGTAAATCTATCTATTATTCAAACAGATCCTGAAGGAGTGAAATACCATAATAGCAAGTTTCAAGTATATGTTAATGGCAATTGGCGTGGGATTTGTGCACTTGTCGGACATGCAGAGATGCGTAATTTACAGGTTGTATGCCGAACATTAGGTTATAGGTGAGTGCAGCCCTCAAAATTTGGCACGAACGATTATTTATGTGAAGTAAAATTACCATGAACGAAAAAATGGTTGCGTAGGTGACAAAGCCCAGAACAGTAGTTATCTCTGATCGTGGAAAACAGAAAAGTTTCAACAACTTTTTGATATGAAGCATGCTATTTACAACGGAATTTAGCATTTTCAAACATCTAAAAGATGATAACATCTGTCTGTCAAATTCTATAAAGCGACAGCGCGCATGTGTCGGAAACAAACTTCCGTTGTATTTCCGCTAGCATTACTACATAGGCCGGGAACTAGTCTCACTACACGCTATGCATCAACAACGGACTTTTCAATTATAAACCATTGCATGCAAGTACGTGCAACTGTCGGCTGGCATGTTCCTGATGTATTATTTTATATATGCGATTAGATCCCGATATAACATAGGAAGACATGCATTGTTGAGTGAGTCTCACAGTATATTCTCCTTAAATTTCAGTTGGCTTGTAGAGACAGCTGTTTAAGAATGTATCTGTTAAATTAAACTGTTACACTCATAGATCCTAGCTACTGTGTCAGTGTGTATTTGTCCATGACACACAATAATTCAGGCCTCGAAATTCGACGGGATTCTCGTAATATTCCCGAAATTGAACAATATGGGAATCCAACTGGATTCTCGTAAATAAACGCTTCCAAAAACGTAAACATTCCATTCTTACAGAACGCCAAGATCCCGGTTACTAATTTCAACAATAAAAATTGTCACGAATAAGCATAGAGGGGGGGGGGGGGGGTCTGCTAATACACCGGTAATGAGAAATGTCTCGCGTGACTGCACAGTCATAGTCAATAACAATCGATAATGCACACTCGTAGTTTCTGATTGGCTCGCAGGATATCGGATTTCAAAAGGCATGAATGAAAATTACTATCGTAGTAAAATTTTGATCACATGCCTCGTTGTCATTCATAACGAATTAATCACATGATTTATTTCAACCAATCTCTGTGCGGCTCTCGCGATTAATATTGATGGCTAATGGTGAACGAAAAATCTAGTCATTGTGCCACTTTTAAATGCAGTAAAGCAATATGTTAGCGCCCACTTTGACGGGTTATATACCACAATATATTATTATTGGAAGGTTCTGACAGTAATACCACCCGATATTTAATTGGTTCATTGCTTTGGAGCGACCAAGAAAACTGGACTATATGTCAGGAAAACCGGTGTGTAGTAACTCTTATTTTCAAGTAAATCGCATTTGCACTAAATTGTCAGTTTAAAGCATACAAGTTAAGAAGGGTCAAGCTATCTACTAAATGCCGTAGAGCTGGTTACGCTGTTTATTGTGGCGGACTTGCTGGTTATTGTTTTATATTAGAAATGTACGCTGCTTGTACAAATACAAATATTTTGTAACAGTTACATAAAAAAAATCTACCCGTCACAGGTACAATCTTGCAAACATTTCAACCCCTGTAGTTTTGGGGCAATTAAGATGGTAGTTCTTTGATACAGGTGGAATTCTTTACAAATTAAAGCATATTCTTTTAAATATTTTGAAAATAATATGACTGGAAGCCATTGCTTTCAAGGTGATGGTGGGTGGGCTGGAGAGGGTTGCTCAACTAGGGAGGCCACAACAATGTAAGATATTCAATTCTTTGTTTTTGTAGTGTGGTTTGTGGGTGGGGTGGGAGGAGGGTGTTAAGATAGTTATAAACATTGGGTCATTAGTCACTAATTATTATAGTGGGTCTGGAATTTTGAAATATATGTTTGGAAAAAGTATGGAATTTTATTGTGCCCAATGTGTATGAACCCTGAAATTGTTGCAAGCTGGAAAGATGTTACCAATGAGGGTTGTCATATAAATACTGATATTTTGGCAGAGAAAATGTACATTTGCAGACCAAAGGAGTATTGTTTTTGGAGACTTAACACTGAATGACTGGCTCAGTTATCAGGCTTGTAATTTCAGGGGTAAATTTTCCAAACTATTCATCTTGGTCTGGAAATGGAATGAATGAATGGACATAAAACAAAAACTCAATCTGCTTTTTGACAAATTTACTTGAGAAATATTACAGTACTTATATCACAATGGATGAATCCACTTTTAGTTATTCGCCACCCATCTCTAGCTAAGCCATGCTCCAAGCTTTGTCCCAGAATCTCAATTTCATGGTAACTATATAGCTATCTTGGTGAATACTTTGATACAAACTTCTCCTCAAAATAATCAACAGAATGTTTATTAAATTGCAAAGACATACAATTAATACATACTGACAGACTACTATGAGAGTTAGTATTGTCTGTCAATTATAATAGTGACTGGTGACATCAACATGTATGTGATGTAATTGATTATGAGGTCAATAGTTGAGTAACTAAACATATTTTATCTGTAAATTAGGTAATTGGTGGATAAGTCCATGCTGTAATCAATATGCTAATGATAATTCAGCAACATGCACTTTACATTCATTATTAACTTAATATACAGTTCGGATAAAGCAGGTTTGGATAAAAAATTGTCGTAACCAATTTTTGCAACCAATTGGTTACGCAAACTGATTTTGCGCAACCGAACAATTGGTTATGCAGACCTGAAAACCTGAAAACACGCGACCCAAAAATGGGTCTCGCAAATATTTGAAATCTTGAGGGCTGTGAGTGTGTTATACAGGGTGATACTAAACGACGGCTCCATTGATCCATCAATCTCCCAATTAACCTGCAAATCAACCCATTCACCCAGCAATTAATTAATCAATCAATCGATTGCCTCATCCATGTGTAGCGGGCTGGCTGGCTGGCTGGTAGGCTGGCTGGCTTGCTTGCTGGCTGGCTATTGGATGTGCTGGTTACTGGATGGGTTGGCTTGCATATGTTGACAGGTGGATGGTTGGGTCGGCGGGCGGGTTGATGAGCAGGCGAGCCAGTCATGTCAGTGGTAAATCTTTTCGTTTGGCATGAAAATAGCATTCAATAAGCAAATGTTTTCTATTTTCTTTACCAAATGTGGTCATTAAAGGTTTCGGATTGGTTACTACTGCAATTATCTCAATATTCATATCTATTTTGACTGGTATAATTTACACTTATGTCAACTCTCGTTTGATGGTACTCCATTCTATGGTAGAGTATATATATTATGGGAATGAAAAATATCCAGGTCCCAAGGGAAGTCCCAAAACTGGATCACGCCTTCAGACCTGTCTTAGTGAATATCGAAACTTTCATCATTAATAGTGCTTTTATTTATTTTACACCTCTCTGCTACACTACTGGTCTCGTCTCACATAGACACCTGGCATATCCAATGGTAGTGGGCAACTTCGCCATCCCTATCTATCGAACTAGACCCACCCAGTAAACTGGTTATAAATAAGAGAACACCTCGTTTGAACGTCTATTAAGAGACCAACTGAGGATAAGAAAAATCTAAAATAACCCACCATCGATAACAGTCCTAGCTCTGGGCACAGTTCACAGAGTCTAAATAGTAAAATCCATTCCAAGCAGGCCAACGAACTATAGTGACTCTCAGCAACGCCAGAGGTGCCCACCCATCCTAATCTTCACACTCGAGATTGTAGATAGGTCAAACCCGCCTTATAACATGGATTATGGTGGGTGCTAACTGGGTTTGAGACGTGTCTGGTAGACTGAGTAGACCAGACTAGAAGGCCTGAGCAAGAACTGATAGAGAGGATTCACATACCCAGTTACAGTTAATGGGAATATCCACCAAAATACTGGGCCCAGAATATTGACTGAATCAGATCTCTTGACATCGTGTAATATCAATCGACTCCTATAGTATGTCCGACGTGGGAAAGTTGCTGTCAAGAAATTTTTGAGACTAATGTGGCAAAGGTAGATCAGTCCAACAATCTTTGCACAGGGATTGTGAGCTCTTCAACAAGAGTTTTGTCCTTATAAAACCTTAGAAATTCACAACAGTTCAGCAGAACAATCTCACATCATCTGTCTTTACGAGATCAGTTGGTCCTACTCTGCCTTTCCATATGAGAACTGAGAAACACCAGTCCAAATAAGATGCCCACTCCATCAATACGTAAGAATTCAATATGATACCCCAGAAAAAACAAACCCAGCAGCATGCAAGAAGCTAGCGACTGGCAGTTTGTTGTGTGGGTTGGTTATCCTTGGGCATGGGGAAGAGAACCTAAAGCGTTTGTAGCAGACAAGCAAATTATGATAGAGAGAAAGCTTTTAGAGGTGACTGTCGACTTGATATCGCATGTACTGATAAAGACTAACAATGGCAAATCAGCTTTGAAGGATGTCATCGTAAAAGCGATGCATGGACTCGGTAACTACACCCATGAGCGATCGAGCAGTTCAATCTATTGGGTTGTTGCAATATACCTCACCATTGCCAGATTCTAATCTCTGTGTGGTGGCTACTACATGGGCCTTCCTACTTCGACAAATGGGAGGCGTGCTGTGATTAGTGTTAGAAACAGAGATGATCATTGTTTGCTCAGATCTATCAGAATGTTAAAATTTCCAGCAGTTAGTAATCCACACTCCCCATCTGAATATTAATCCTACTGAAACACATTGGGTTTTGGGGTGTAGCGTGCCCTACGGCCCATAGCCATGTAGCGCACATTGACCAGTGGACTCGCCTGGCAATTAATGTCTTCGGATATGACAAGTGGGTCTACCAACTCCTACTGGAAGAGGATAATCTAGACATCCCGAGGACTCATTAACTACACCTCCTAACAACGTGATGAAAACATGCACACCGAAAGGAAGAACTTCTCTGAACGTTATTTCCACTGTTTTTCGCAGCAGGGCCTACTTCTCTTACAGAACCAGAGTGCTAATTAGCAATGGTTGGTCAATTCATATAAGGATGCCTGCAGATGACAAGAAGACACTACAGTTCATCAAGCACCACCATCAACTTAAGATTGTCTATGCTAACGTTAAAGTCCTCTCAACCAGGATCAAAGTGCCAGCTGGAAGCATAACTCAAAAGACGAATTTCCATGAGTCTCAGCAGCGTCAGATTCCATGATTCTGCACAATTCCTTTTGGCTCCAGTTGACAAGCTGGTAGGCAATTCGAGCGAAATAAAGTTAGCCTTCGTACTCACCCGATAGTATGGGCTTAGCCATTTGACCGCATGGATGGTTGGGAGAAGTTCAATGAAACCTGTCTGCCATCGCAGGAAACCTTGTACGATAAGCGGTTGCATCTCTGATCATCTGATGGTGACCACAGCCACGCACGTGATGTCAGTGAAGACTTCACCTGCTAACCTATGGCATCTAAATAACAATAGTCACCATGCGTATTGCAGACGTTTTCGAGAACTTCCACATAACGTACCTTCAACAGTGGCATATGGATGCACACGAGCCCAGAGCTGGACTGGGAGGTATTGATCAAGAAGACTGGCGTTGAAATGGTGTGGCTTATAGACTATGTACATGTATCTGTTCGTGGAAAAGAGGGATGGGGTAGTATGTCATTCTAAGACCAACACTCGGCATACCTCTAGCTATTATTTACAACAATCGACAGGCCATGCTATGTACTTTGGTGCTAATCATCTCTATAGATGGGCTTAGAGACATGTGTTGGAGTGTGTTGATATTACAATGCATCCAGATGGTGCTGCGAACAGCTATCTCCTAGAGCATGGCATGATAGAGCTGGACGATATACAGAACACGGACACAGTGTCACCAGGACGAACTAAGGTTAACACAGTTAAGGCAGAGTGGCTAACAACCTACCAATGTGGGCTTGGACAGTCTATCGGGGCATAAACACCAAACCTGACTGACCAAGAACGTTATGTGCTCTGCTATCACAAACTCAAGCTACATTAATCTGCGGA
Source organism: Chaetoderma sp. LZ-2023a (assembly GCA_034401795.1). NCBI lineage: Eukaryota > Metazoa > Mollusca > Caudofoveata > Chaetodermatida > Chaetodermatidae > Chaetoderma > Chaetoderma sp. LZ-2023a. Next base: position 20,169 of record JAVVLW010004184.1, on the reverse strand, counting down.
TGGGTTTCATGAAAGTACATAGAGGTATGCACTGTGGATTGGGCAATGAGATCAGCAAACGGGCCGGAAGTGACTTCGTAGAGCAGCATTACAAGCTGGTGTATAATGCTATCTTTGGTAAGTGAATGGAGAACCTGCACAATCGGTGCATGACAAGTTGCTATAGTTATCCGAGCAGGACAGACTGCACCAACCCCCAAGAACTGATCGCTGCAAAGAAAACACTACCACAAATTATGTTATCACAATTACGCAAGGGATGACAAGTATAAGCCTATTACGGTGTCTTGCACCAATATAGAACAAGAATGTCAACTTGTCGAACAAAATGCGTACTTTATGCTGTTTGACTAAATAAGAAACACAATATTCACTGAACATCAAGCAGTTAAACAGAATCTACACATCTGTTCAATTTGTTGATCACCATGTTGAAAGCGATAATCGAAGCGCCCACTGCAACACGTATAGCATCAGTAACCTGGGCACGCTTTCCCTCGATCACCACACCAAAGCTACGTTGTGGCTCTGGCTGTTGTATTGTTTACTTATTTCATTAATGCACTGGTATCGCGCTGACATCAATGGACAGTTCCAGTTATAGCTATGGCCCGCCAATCACTAGCTAAGCTCCACCAACATCTGGGATCATCGACCCATGACTATAAATTTCCAGAAAACTACACAGGTAAACTGTTGAATATTCTGAAACTAATTTGACTGGGTGCTGTTCCCCACCCAGTCAGATTAGTTTCAAAATTGTCAACAGCATATGTGTTAAATAGTAAAGAGATACAATTCGTACAGCAACGCATAGTCCGTAGGCAACTAAGCTTTCGTGGTCTACTTATCTACGCCATTCATGGCGTCATTGATTATGACGTCACCATACATGTCACGTAGTTGATTATAACGTTATATGGTGGATGGATAAATTCTAAAGGTCCATTGCTGTGCTAACCACATCCACTTTGTTGATCACCATGTCCTTACCAAGGATCGAGGCGCCAGCAACAAGACCATATAGCGTCAGTAATCCAGGCATGATTTCCCTGGACGCCGCACCAAAACAATAAATCTTGGATTAGCGGACAAGCTTTCAAGTGTTGGATAACTTGGCACAATGACGAATTTGGGCGACACTATCTTTGGGTTGCATCCGTTCTAGTACAGTAACATCAGCCAATATTTGGCTTTAACCCGGAACAAAGTTCCATAGAAATTATTTATGTGTCATTTGTTGCAGATTCATAACCAGAACCACGTACTAAAAATCCCCAGTGATTCCCCTTTGGGGAAAGTTTTTACAGCGGTTTGAAATGGCAACATTGTTCGATCAAATAAGTCATGAGTTGAGGTACAGAAATACCATTTCCTACGCTTTTAATCAAGCTGATAACACATAACGTGCGTACGCACGCTCACACGCACCCACGCACGCACGTACGAACACACACACGCACATACATCACACAGTCAGACCCGTTCGCAATACCATCTTTCCCTTAAGGACACGAGGGCAACAATGTAAGTAGAGCATATGGTTTACAGGTTTGCAAAATTCTCTCCATGTGGCCTCATCAGAGATTTCAACAGCGACTCCTTACATATATTAATGTTTCAAAAAGCACTAATGGTTTGAAATCTTTTCCTGGCCTTTATGCTCTGTTTATATGGTGAGAGCCTCTGATTCGTCATCAATGGCTATACAATGTTATTGCAGGATTCACATCACATTGTATTAGATTTACTGCGGCAAGAACATTGATTTGAGGCACACGGGACCTTTCCTATGTGTTTGCAGTTGCATCGTATAAATCTGAGGACATTATGTGGTGCAGTATCTAGATCAGCCAGGATTTGGTGACGGTATCCATCAGTCTCTTTCCAACCCAACTCACAATATTTTAACGTGCCTTCGAAGGTGGACGCGTGGGCTCGGGTAGTAGGCCGCACACTCGGTAGGAGGTAGTTGTAGATCCGCTCTGTTATTCTTGGCCTTTCATCGACAGATATCCGGCAAACCTCAGCGTAGTGATACTGTCTTTCTTACTGTCTCCATAGAGCAAGCAGAAAACTCGAATTCGAGCATCACCAACTCCTTCTGATGTATTGTCTCGGATGCTGATCTTGGTGGACAACATTTGTATGTCTGCGCACATTTTCAACTGCTTCAATAGGTAGATCTTTCCATGACAATATTTAGCTGACGTGGTATCACAACGACTCCAAGCATGTATGAATAAAACATGCTTCCTGACGTGTATACACTCTGCCATATGCGTCATTCATACTGAACATTGGTCCTGCCTTTGAGCGACTGCCTTCCGTTCTGATCAATAGAGCAGCCATAGCAACGCCCTAGTGATACCACAGCTTAATGAATATGGCTGTATCTTCTGCAACGGACTGTCCATTACAGGCAAATTCATACCTCCACGAGCAAATGGCGTGTTCACCTGGAAGCATTGCCAACATTTTCTCCTCTCTCTGCAATCATGTTCACACATCGCCATGCCAAATTCCACGTGCTGATAACCCGCTGTGCTTGCTCGTCATTGACGACATTACATTGTGAATCGCTGCACAAGCACGCATACTGTACACCCATTGTTGTGGAACACTTGCCGCGAATTTCACATATATTTCAATTCGAAAACGATCTACATAATATTGTTCAGTATTTTAGTAATATAACAAGCAATCTCACTTGTTATCGCCTTAATTAACCTTTCCAGTGTATCCATCCATCATATGGCCTCGTATTACGTCATAATCAGCACAGCGCGTGTATGATGACGTCACAATCATTTCATATAGACCGTCATCAAATCCCGAATACCCCGACACGTTGTATAAATTGTATGTCTTTGTAATTCTTTGCTATTTAATAAGGCAGCAACAGCACCCAGTCAAATTAGTTTCAAAATATGCAACAGCTTACCTGAGCAGTTTTTTGGAAATTGATTGTCAGTGTGTTCAGAGATCGATTGATCCCCACACGGGCGAGGTGTGGGTAGAGCTTAGCTAGAGATGGGCGTGGCATAGCCAAAACTAGAAAGGTCCATTAGCATCATTGAGAAAATTGATTTCCTTAACACAACTCCCAATTTAATTGATCGAAAAAGGTCCATTTTTTAATCCTTGTAAAAAGTGTTTCCCAAAGGGGATCAATGAGGATTTTAGTATGTGATTTCGGATACGTTTCTGCAACAAATAACACCAAAAACATTTCTATGGAAATTGTTCTGTTACGCTCTACGCTATTCCTTCTGTATGCCATGAACCTCACCGGTCCTATCGCGGCACTGGCTATCGTTGTATTACTTATGTCATTAACGCTCTGACAACGTACTGGGTTCAGTTGTGGTTGCAATACAAGTTGTACTATTAGTACTAGTAGTAGTAGTAGTAGTAGTAGTAGTAGTAGTAGTAGTAGTAGTAGTAGTAGTAGTAGTAGTAGTAGTAGTAGTAGTAGTATTACTTGTATTGGTAGTAATAGCAGTATCAGCAGCTGCAACAACAACAACGACGACGACGACGACGACGACGGTGGCGGCGGCAGCAGCAGCAGCAGAAACAATAACAACAACAGCAGCGGCATCAGCAGCAACAGCGGCGGTCGCGACGCTGAATAGTAACTGATGCAGCAAAAATAATAATAATAATAATAATAATAATAATAATAATAATAATAATAATAATAATAATAATACCTTAATTGCATTTTAGGTCTGCGGGAATTTTTTCTCGGTCGTTCACAGGATACAATGATTTAATTCACGTTTCGTGTCTTGGATCAGAGGCTTCTATTATGGACTGTTCCGTAAAGACCTCATATTGCTGGCATGAACCAACGTTTCAATGCACAGGTTTGTTGCTAGGAGATATATTATTGGGTTGTCCACTTTAACCCATGGAGCCTGAAAAAACAAACCAGCAAAATCTTTTACGATTTAATAAATATACTGTTGAATATTTCGAAACTAATTTTAAACTAATGCGCGCGCGTGTGCGTGCGTGGCTCTGTGCATGGGCACAAGCACCTGTTTGAATGTGTTTGTGCGTGCGTGCGTGCGTGCGTGCGTGCGTGCGTGCGTGCGTGCGTGCGTGCGTGCGTGCGTGCGGGCGCGCGTGCGTGTGTGTGCGTATGTGTGTGCGCGCACGTGCGTGCGTGCGTGTGCACGTGCGTGCGCGTGCGTGTGTGCGTGCGTGCGCGTGCGTGCGTGTGTGACTGCGTGCGTGCGTGTGTGTGTGCGTGCGCAACTGGTCACCTACTTACCTAGCAGCGTTGACGTAATTTGCTATATCTTGTCATAGCGGTATTTCTGGTGACCTCATAAATTACGACACCACATTAGAGGTACGCCGGCGACCTTTATTGATTGCGGGCGAGGACCTACATTTCTAACTATTATAGTGATTGTACCTAGAGAGGTTTAGCAAGACCGCCTGGCGTTGTTAAACGTTATTAAATACAGCAGACATTGCTGAACATGTTGTGAAAAAAAGATACACTGTTGTCTCTCATAAAACCCTGTTCTATAAACATGTCCTATATTTCTGTGATATAGTAGTCTACTAATATTTCATATTCTTCTGACTGCGCTGTTCATTTATTGGACAAAAACAATATAGTGTTCCAAAGACAAAATATGTGTAGCCTCCAGCACCCCCCCCCCCACCGCCACCCACCCCGCCCCCACCTCACACACCCCACATCCCCATACACACCCCGCCCCCACCCCACCCCACACCCATCCACACCCACCCAAATGGTGAAATACTTGTCTAATACAAGATTTCCATTCTATTAATAGCGCAAGCCCAACCCTTCCCCCACCACAACCAACTGCATTTAATAGCATATAGCTTACACGCAAGCTATACTTCCTATATTTACTGCTAACCAAAACCCCACTAGCCATGTTTTGAATTTACATCCACGTCCTGCCAAATCCATGAACTTGTCAAGCGTTCAGGAGCAGTTTAATGAGCAAGCCGGTCAAGAATGGCTTCTACACTGAGCACGACAAGTCTCAAATTGCAAGCCAAGGTAGGCCAATTTCTCAACAGTTACCACTGGAATGGCTAGTTTAATGAACGAGGCAGTCATTCCAGTGATAAACATTTTTTAGATTTCTTGTGTCCTAAAATTGACATCCAATAAACACAAATTTTAATTTTAAACCTATAATTTCTCATAGAAAATGTCCATTTGCAGGCCACGAGAAGCCTATTTTTGACAAATTACTACTGGAATGACTGGCTCGGTTATCGAGCCAGTCATTCCGGTGGTAAATCTTCAATAGTAGGCGTCTCGTGGTCTGTAAATGGGCATTTTTCAAGACCAGTGCTGAAGCGGTTTTTGGCCGATATGAGTGCTAAAGGGAAAGCGTTAAATGTTATGTATGTTGACTGGTGAGTCTGATCGTTGTAGTAGTTCATCTGAATCTTGACAATAGATGGCTCTTTATGTGATATATAATATAAAATGCATAAAGTTGAGTTTCTGTTTATTAACCTTTTAATGCTCACGCCAGCCAAAAACCAGCTTCTGCAGTGGTGTCAATGCCAATTTTCAGGCCAAGATAAGATTACCACTGGAATGACTGGGTCGATAACCGAAGCAGTGATTACTGTGGTAAATTTCCAAAAGTTGCCTTCTAATGGCTTGCAAATAGACTTAAATGAGCAAAGATTTAAATTTTTTATAACTCTTTAAACACCTGCTATATGTGCTAGAGGACCAAGGGGCCTGTATCGCTCACCTGGAACATGTGAAACATAGGCATTTCAAACAGAAAGTTCATCGCATTTATGTAGAACACTAAGATTTGGCAATAGCCAAGAGTAGAAATAAGAATTGTGTTCTACATGCACAAAGTGCATCTAACATTTGGATTCTGGCTGCACAACAAAACATCTACATACTCATGAATTCCCTATATCTCAATTGTAACACAACCATACAGGAAAACTGTTGAATATTTTGAAATTAATTTGACTGGAAGCCGCTGCTGCCTAAGGCAGCAACGTCTTCCAGTCAAATTAATATCAAAATACTCGACAGAATACGTTTTATATTATAAAGAATTTCCTTTTTTCAGGGTATTGTCGGAGAGGGTTAACCGTATAGCTTATCAGTCAGAAATGCGCATGCGCCCTGTGCACCCAGTATTACAAATTTACCTGCACCAGACATTTTTTACCCGCATTGTGCATGTAAAAGGGCCTTATTTCGACCCCTGGCCATAACCACAACAACAAGATGCCCTACCAAATTTGGTTAAAATCGATCCAGCGGTTCTTGAGGCGATATTTTCAATTTTCCATTGCTTTACTATGACAGTTTGTTTCGTACAATTGTATTTCCAATCCAATTATGCTTAAAATATTCAACAGAACATTTCTTCCTAACTAACGTATTTCTGTTTTTATTTTGACATGACATTGACTCATTAACAAGGTGTTGTGTATATCTTCTTATTCGCATCTTCCCGCTTTAACTGTTTTAATTGTTCCCAGAACCCATGCACCTTTCCAGAGTATCCATCCATCATCTGACCTGCTATTACGTCATAATCAGCTCAGCGCGAGTATGATGACGTCACAATCATTACGTCACAAAAGCTTCCATATAGACCGTCATCAAATCTCAAATACTCAGACACGTTGTATGAATTGTATGTCTTTGTAATTCTTTGCTATTTAATAAACATGCTGTTGAATATTTTGAAAATAATTTTACTGGGCGCAGGTGCTGCCTTAGGCAAATTAGTTTCAAAATATTCAACTGCTTGCCTGTGTAGTTTTTTGGAAATTGATAGTCAGGGTGTTCAGAGATCGATCGATCCCAACACGAATGAAGTCTGGGTGAAGCTTAGCTAGAGATGGACGGGGCATAGCTAAAACCGGAACGGTCCATTATGTGCAGTGATCATGATGATTATACGCAGTTATAAAATTGTACTAAAAATATGATGATAATCATGTCCAATACGTCATCACAATGTTATAGCTGTTTCTCAAATGTGATGAGTTCATTAATCGTAATAGCGTAGATCTGTCGCGAAAATCGAAACGTCCGTGACGAAACTGTATGAATTGTCTGTTTTGATGAGTATACAATTTGCTAAAGATTATGTGCTCATCTTTAGCCAAGTTCGCTCATTCCTTCGTCCGTCTTCCTGCCCGTCCACACCCCCACACTCCCACATCCACACCCTCGCAACAGGTCAATGGTCAAAGTGGCGGGCACCAGATAAAAATCATTACTTTGAAAACTGATTAGTGTATAACTCTGGTTCTACTATAGATATATTGACGCGAGGATTCCACAAATGTGTGCTTTTTTTTATAAATAGAGCGGTCGCTGGTGTTCGGCCGTTCGTGCGAGTAACAGCTTAATAAACCACGATGTACGCTAGGTAGTTAGTGGGTTCGCCAGACAGTTATAGAAGCTTCTTATTCCGAGTTATCGTTTCAAAAGGCTTTCGTATACAGTAATCAATCACACCTGGTATAGGCACGAATTGTAGCCTTAACGTAAGTGGCGTAGCAAATCTAGGCCAGTGTGACCTCAGCGTAACCTAACGTTCACTCTTCACCGGAAGCTACCGAGATTCTATCGACCTTGTTTATTAATATATACCATGGACCCATTCCATGTCACGTGTTACATTTCAGAGAAAATTTTGATCATATAATGTGTCACAAAAATATTTTCAGACTAAGATAAGAAATATGTATAGTAGCATATGTTGGTATGAGGTATTAAGTCTTGAATTACAGAGTAACATTTGAATTATATGCAAACCCTTTTCCTATGTGATTAATTGTGTCGCTGTCACGTGTGTAACATCAGACGAACTTTTGAAAACAAATTTCTCTTAATTCACCCTAAGTTCTATGATGTGTATGAATTATTTGCTTTGAAGTAAGGCGACTTCAGAATACTTCTATTTCTATGGATTGTTCTCTAACTATGTCAATCAATAGTCTCTAGATCACCAATATTTAGATACTTCTAAAGAACTTTCCTTTTAAAGCAGTGTTTAAATACACATTTAATGCGCATGTGCAAAATTAATATCTTTTATGTCTTATTGCACTTCAGGAAAACTAGCATGCTGTTATGCATCATGGGGTAACATAGCAAGCATAACTAGTGAAGAAATTTTGGCAATCGTCACAGACATAACAGATAGTCTATGATCAGAGATAAAACATGATTTACACGTATGATCAGATTGGTAGCAAAGTCTGGTTAAATATTTACAGTACTATGTATTTCACTGCACAGAATATGTACAACACCATGTGGAATAGGGGTGATTGATGGCAATGAGGAATCTGTAAAATTACTAATATGTGCACAGATAATGAGCAAGAAATACATTCAATTACTTCCCGCATTTCAGACATCAAAAGTTACAGCACTACAGAGAACTACATGCTCATGACATCCAAATGTGTTGTTGAATTTTCTGACGCACTAGATAGGATAAATATCAAAAGATTCTCGCCATATAAGTATAAAATGAATCTCATTAACTACAGTGACAAAAATATCTAAACCTCTGAAAGTTGCGTGTTTTAAATTTACATTTATGCATTGTCTTGGCGGTTGTCAAACATATTATACACAATGAAGTCAATGAAACACGCACCCTGTGACTGCCACTTAATGTTCATGGGATAATGCCTCGTTATGGTTGATACAGGAACGGGAGTAAGTGTTACAACACGTTTACTCTTCTAGGGGCATGGCTTGTTTCCGCCAAATCGATTGACGATAAGTGAGAAAATCTATGAAAACTAGGTGTCTAGTTCCAGTATCTGTAGCAACTATGCATGTAAAATATAATTTATAAAGTTAGTGTTGGAATCTACTAGCTTTTGATGTCATTCTCGTACATGTAAAGACATGTCAGCCCATAAAACCATCACTAAACTAATGGTAAATATAGACGAGGTATACATAGGCCGGGTGTGCATAGCCATGCTCTGTTTGGGATTAGTGTGCCTCTAGATAGAAATATTTAAAATAACATTTACTGGGGTAGTTTTATTCCGCATTATGTTTTATTTGTAATGTTGCGATTTTACTTATTAAATATGGCTGCTAAGTCAAGCCTTGATATGCTGTAACACACGTGACGTCATACTGTAATTCTTTGTATATTGTCCAGGAAACTTTGAAGGAGGTGGATGTAATTAAAACATATAAGTGAGATACATGTCCTCTAATGTTGATTCATAGAGCTCTGAAAAGCAAATTTGCATGATGTAACTAAAGAAATCATGTCATAATTTACTAAATAAATAGATGAAACGACAGAGTGAAAGTGAATATGAAAAAATGAATATCTATTAAAACTTGTGATTAATTCATGAAAGAAACTTACATTTCCTAGGTAAGTTAACAAAATGGAGTGGAATATTCAACTATTTTTACTGACAGTCAATGTGTGTTACATTTTAATCAAGTTGATTCTTCACATTATTTTTTCAAAAATGTTTTTATGATGTATGTCAAATGATTGCCCAGGATGACTTTGCTTTAGATATTATACTAAAAATTGTAACCTTATTCATGTAGACTTGGCAGGAAAACTGTATTATATAAATGTGACACGTGTGTTACAAGTGATGTGACTATTCAAAATAAGATCACGAGTGATGTATAGTAAAACTGTCATATAATGTGGTGGCTACTTTCTTAAAATACCATTAAATCTCTTAAAAATAAATATAAATGCAACAAAATTAGAACAACATAATGATATAAAAAACACAAGATAGGCCCTAGTTATTGAAAATTTCTCTATGATTTATTAACAATGCTATGCTATGAATTTGAATGCTGATAATTGTATGACAGCGCTGCTACCACTGTAACCTGACGCTATTTCTGACATTTGACTATCACCAAGTAATAACAAAACTATTTTATTGCCAAAAAACTAACTTTTATTATTTTATTTTGGGACCACTTTCCATAGAATGGGCCCATTTAATATTGCATACATCCCAAAGTATTTTTGTTCTATGGTCTGTATCCTCTTGGTTCAACTGCACTACAAAGCACTCAAAATGTTACTCATATCAATGGACCGTTCCTGTTTATCCATCCTTCATGTGACGTCATAATTATTTACGTGACATGTAGGATGACGTCATAATCAATGACGTTATAAATGACGTAGATACGTATGTCACGAACGCGTAATTGAAGACGGGCTAAGCGCTGGTGTACGAATTGTATGTCTACTATTTAGCAAACATTCTGTTGAGTATTTTGAAACTAATTTGACTGGGCGCTGCAGCAGCACCCAGTCAAATTAGTTTCAAAATATTCAACAGCTTACCTGTATAGTTTTCTTGGAATTGATCGCCAGGGCGATCCGGGATCGTTCGATCCCAACTCGGGCGAAGCGTGGGTGGAGCATAGCTAGGGATGGTGGAGCATAGCTAAAATGGAAAGGTCCATTAAGATTTCACAGGGTCAAAATGTTTCAAGAAAATTATAAATTGTTGTACTCAATGAATGTCCATTTGCAGGTAGGGAGAAGACTAGTACATTTTGTGAATTTACGACTGGACTGGACAGAAATCCAGGAGATGACTAGTAAATTTTGTGAATTTACGACTGGACTGGACAAAAATCCAGGAGATGACTAGTAAATTTTGTGAATTTACGACTGGACTGGACAAAAATCCAGGAGATGACTAGTAAATTTTGTGAATTTACGACTGGACTGGACAAAAATCCAGGAGATGACTAGTAAATTTTGTGAATTTACGACTGGACTGGACAAAAATCCAGGAGATGACTAGTAAATTTTGTGAATTTACGACTGGACTGGACAAAAATCCAGGAGATGACTAGTAAATTTTGTGAATTTACGACTGGACTGGACAAAAATCCAGGAGATGACTAGTAAATTTTGTGAATTTACGACTGGACTGGACAAAAATCCAGGAGATGACTAGTAAATTTTGTGAATTTACGACTGGACTGGACAAAAATAGCTTTCTGTTGGCCTGCAAATGGATATTTCACGAGCCTTACAGAGGTTGTTGTGGTCGGCGTAACCAATGCCGAACTAGTGATAGAAAATCCAAATGTGTGATTTGTCAGTATCCATATGCAGGCCAAGAGAAGACAATTTTTGAAAATTTACCACTGGGATGACTTGAACAGTTTATTTACCGCGCCAGTAATTTCGGTTGTAAAATTGTAAAAAAATTCTTCACTTGGTCTACATACGGACATACTTTAGGACCACTGCAGAGGCAGTTTTGTCAGGCATGGCCATTGAAGGGTTAACTTGACGCGAGGTGGGTTAAAGGGTTAATTTAATGACTATGTATTTTATAATTTCAGGATTTATTGGCGTGCCTGTAACCGTGACTAAAATCATTCGTGGTCATAAGCATTACGTGGCTGTGAGAGGGAATAACGTGCTTGGTACCGGAGAACCTGCTGAAATTCTTCTCGATATTTAACCCCTCGGAGCCGAAAGGTCAAATACGAAAAATCATCCACAATCGAAGAATTTGTTGAATTTGTTCATTAACTTGAAAGTAATTTGAGTGAGAGATGTTGCTGCCTATGGCAACAATATCTCTCACACAAATTAACTTCAAAATATTCAACATAATATATGTACAAAGTTAACTTGAAACTGAGATTATGACAATTCATGGTCCTAAAGGTTAACGAGGTTAATATTTTCTCCTCCACCCGTAAGTGAAAGAAGATATTGCATTCGGATCCGGGTGCGTGTTAACGTGCGTGCGTGAGTGCGTGCGCGAGTGTGTGCGTGCACGCGTGTATGCCGGCGCGCGTGCGTGAGCCCGTGCGTATCCGAGCTGTCTAGAAAAAACTATTGATCCAATTTGACTCAGATTTTAGCACAACAAGGGCTGTTGATGTCAAAGAGGCTTTTCACTAAGATTTTCGCCATCATCTAGATTTTAAAACGCGGCGGATCCGGATCGGTTCAAACAGCTGATCCATGAATATCTCGGAAACGACTGCTCCGATTTGACTGAAATAGTAACACGAGATAGTTTGTCTGCCATACACTAGGATGAGACAAGCTTTCTCGTGTCCCGGGAAATCCGGAAAATTCACATCTTTAATGTGACAAAAACACAAATGCATACGATCTCTGATTACTGTTGTTTTTCTTGTCTGTTTGAAATATCGTTCTCCAAAGAAAATAATATTGTATATCCACTTTTTCATATTAACAAGCGTATTAATTTTAGAATATATTTAATACGACCACGACTAGGAGGAGGACCATGGCGACGACGACGAAAACGACGATTACGACATCGACGACGATGACGACGACGACGACGACCATGATGGCAATAGCAGCAGCAGCAGCTGTAACTACTACTGTTACATCTACTGCTTAGGTACTTATATTATGTTGAAATAATAATAATAATAATAATAATAATAATAATAATAATAGTAATAATAATAATAATAACGACGACGACGACGACGACGACGACGACGACGATAATAATAATAATAATAATAATAATAATAATAATAATAATAATAATAATACATGTAATAATAATAATAATAATAATAATAATAATAATAATAATTATTATTATTATTATCAACATTCCATGTAATCGCCATTGACCGTGTAAATGTATGTACTAATGGACCCCATATGCCACATTGTGGACTGGGTGTAAATAAATTGAATTGAATTGAATTGAATTGAATAACTCAATCTATGAGCGCATCATGCAGGCGAAACGTGTATCCGAAAAACCAAAACGTTGACGAATTTTATGTCTGTCGAGGCGTTGCTTTGACGGTGTACATTTCACAATAGAGTCAGCCCTGTCCTAAGCAGATACATGCCCTATGCGCCAAAATATGATGGCTAGTTTAGATGGGTGGTCATAATGCCACCAATCGTTAGGAACCACCATTGTTTGGCGGCAAAGGAGTTTTATTATGGCAAATGGGTTCCATTAATCAGCCATGTGTTTTAGACAATATGTCCGCTATACACAGGCTTTGACAATCTGTCCGTTATACACTGGCTTTGACAATCTGTCCGTTATACACTGTCTTTGACAATCTGTCCGCTATACACCGGGTTTTCATGATATTGTTGATAACGGACATTTTAACAACTTTAATGTCTAAATACGGTTAAAAATTAAATTATTTGCCTATTAACTGTTCATTTTCAGGCCAACAGAAGACTATTTTTGAAAATTTACCACTGAAATTAAATAATAAAAAAATAATCTTTTCTTGACATGCAAATGGCCATTCCACAAGGCCACTGGGGTGACCGGTTTCGTCGCTCGCGTATCTGGCGTCATAATCTAATACGTCACGTGATAGCTGAAATCACAAAGTAAAATGGCGTAATTCAGTCACTAGATAGATGGTGAAGAAGAAGACATTAGGGCCTACTCTAATGGCACCTACGCACTTCAGGGTGGACGCATATTTGCAGAATTTGACAATTCACGAAGTCGTCATAGCTGACCATTTGGACGCCCCACTCCCTCCCCTCACGCCACTGAGAAAGCGTGGATTGTGTCTACATTTCCTAATACTTCAATAACGGGTACATTTCTCGCTACGCTATGCCCCTTTCTAGCTAAGCCCCGCCCACGCATTGCCCCTGTTGGGATCGATAGAATTAGCAGAATCCCAGTACCACGGTAACTATACTGATAATCTGTTGAATATTTTTAAAACAATTTGACTGGGTGTCGTTGCAGCCTATGGCAGCAACAGTGCCAAGTCAAATTACTTCAAAATGTTCAACACAATGTTTATTAAATATTAAATCCAGCAAAGACATACAATTCGTACACTTGACGGCCTAGGCCAGCGTCATGACGGAATATTGCTGTCAAATATGATTGTGATGTCAACTTACATATAACGTATTTGATTATGACGTCATACACTTGTGTGGCAGATTGGATCTATCAATCGCGTTTCATACGCGGCTGCGCTCGTTGCTATGCTCAAGAGATTGAGGAATCAAATTCGAGCACCGATGGGCCATATCCGAGTTCAGTATAGTGTACACAACGTGTAGGCTGGTATTGAAACGGCAGATCATTGGATCATTCCTTGAAGTCTCATACAATTTTCGTGTAAATTTCCCTCAAATTAGCTTCGAAATATCTAGCAAATAGCTTTCCTGTGAAATCGTTATGGTACTCTAATATTTATATATTCCGATTTATTCTTACTCACGCCGCCAAAAACTGATGTGAGTATTGCGGTCTGTCTGTCTGTCCGCGCAATATCAAGTTCAAGAAGGTAGAGTCACCATCTTCAAATGGCATAGCTATGCATATCGTAGATGGCTACCTAAAAAGATTCAGGTCAAACCATCAAATATATACGTCACAGGGTCACGAAGTACAAACCCGAATATCCCTTTTTAGTCATAAGTCTGGAATGCAAGAAGGTAGAATTGCCTGATTTGGCACAAGCCTTCATATGTCCACTGCTTCTGCAACTGTATAGGTCATGGGGTTACTAAGTGCTTTAATTCTCAATACAGAGTGCAAAGACCATGCCCATCGAATGCATTTTAGATTAAGACCAAACACCGCTGATGACAGGGCGGTAGACAAATGAAATAAATTAAAGGGATGCTAATCTCATCATAAATGTTGTATTGCATCGATAGATTATGGTTTATAGATTCCATATCATTCATATCCCGTCACATTCCCGTATCTGTATCACAATTATCTGCTTTGTAATATCGTGTAAATGTCGAAAAGTGATCGGCACCATTTTGTCTCACCAAGTGAAAGCGTGTTATGTCATGTAAGTGCCAATGCATTACATTCTTTATTTTGTAATATTCATGACGTTTAATATTTTGAAACTAATTTGAATGGAAGTTGTTGCTGCCTATGGCAGCAACAAATTCCAGTCAAATTAGCTTCAAAATATTCAACTGCTTACCTATGCGATTGTTTTTATACCACATTGCCAAACTATAGCTGGCACCTCTCTGAGTGAGCGTATATACCGAGGCAGACACGCTAGCTATTTTATGATTGGTTGAAAAGTAAATCCTGACAGCGATCATAGACTGTACAAATGTATCAACATTTAGCTACTAGAGCCTGAATATCTTTGGTTACGGCATGATAAACAGCTATAATGTCAGTGATGGTTTATGTATGGCAAATTCTATCACCTGAATGGTTAGTATAAGATAAGGTGCGGGTTCCTTTAACAAACATAATAAGAAGAGCAAAACGGCAGTGACAATGAACAACAGAGTAGGTGACCTCTCTTTTCGCAACCTAAGATCATAGTGGAAAAGTACTGAACATCTATCCAAGAGCGGAGGTTTATCTGACATTCCACCACTTTTGCTTTCGAACAATACCAAATATGCGTACACAGATCCAGACAAATTAACCTGTCTTACTCCATATTCTCCTAGCATTTCCAATATAGATGACACAAATCACAACGGGCTAGCACTTACATACAAAACAAGCCAGGGGTCTAGTGCACCATAAAGGCGTATCTCGGTCTGTCGTAAAAACTCTTCTATGCGACCACCTTAAAGTTTGATTACGAAAACCAAATCTAATAGCAGACCCCTAAGTCAATTGCATTAAGCATATCAACCACCAAGTAACACCATACTCTAAATCTTAAGATGTTAGCTCTTGAATATTTTGAAACTAATTTGACGGGATCTCTTACTGCCATAGGCAGCAACAGCTCTCAGTCAAATTATTTTCGAAATATTATTTGAAATTGGCGGTGGTCTGTTGTTGTCATATGCAGCAACAGGTTACAGTCAAATTACTTACTTTAAGAATAATTTTTTCGTATTTGATATTTTAGATTTTATTTGCGTGGTTGAGATAGAATGTGTCAATTAGGTGGCCGTTGATGGCAGGTTTTACGACGACCAACTAACGAATTTATGGTGCACTACGCCCCAAAACCATACCAACATAATTATCCTTCCGCAAGAAGTCACTGACATCATCCAAACTGTGGACATCAACAAAGCTATCAAATCATAATAAGATCAGTAACCAAATGTTAAAATATGGTGGTTCAAAATCTGCCTATTCCTTTGACTACACGCTTTAACAAGTCGCTCTAGACATGTACTTTTCCCATCCAATGGACTTTTCCATTTTTAGCTATGCCCCGCCCATCTCTAGCTAAGCTCCGCCCACATCTCGCTCGTGTTGGCATCGATCTATCTCTGAATGCCCTAGCCATCAACTTCATGAAAACTATACAGGCAAGATGTTGAATATTTTGCAACTAATTTGACTGGGTGCTGTTGCTGCCTATGGTAGCAATAGCGGTCAGTCAAATTAGTTTCAAAATATTCAACATAATATTTTTTAAATAGTAAAGACATACAATTCGTACGACAGCGCATATTCCGTCTTCAAATATGCGTTGGTGGCGTACTTATCTACGTCATTCATGACGTCAGTCATTCTACACGTCGCGTTGTTGATTATGACGTCATATGATAGGTGGATACTCTGGAAAGGTGAATTGAAACCTGCTTCTATAAACCCACTCTTCAAGAAGATAAGCAAATAAGAGCCAGGACACTAGAGAGCAATCTCACTTCTAAGTGTGCGAGGCAAAATTTTGGAAAGGGTCCTGTTTAAACATATCTGCCATCACCTGAACTTGAATCCCCTACTTTACGAATTCCCGGCGGGATTTCGATCAAGCCCCTCCACTGCACGCCAACTATCCAGCTACAAAAACCTCGCTAGAAATCGAAACATCGTTATATGGAGACATATTAACAATTAAAACCTGGTCTACTCGATGATTAGTTAATGTCAACACCAACAAACCAGCGACTATAATTAGACAGAACCAACCAAATTAAACTAGAATAAATAGACTTATTGAAATCAGCAGAATCAACATTGTCATAACCTACAAATATGTAGGTATAACTTTCTCACACGATGGACAAACAACATCCAAGAATTATTATCAAAAGGAAATAAACCAAGTACCGGTACCGACTTGAATCCACTCAATAGTCCACCACACATTCACACATGTTACCTCCGAGCACACAGAGATACCGGAGTCTCAATTTCCAGAAAACTATATAGGTAAGTAGTTGAATATTTTGAAACTAATTTGACTGGGAGCTGTTGCTGCCTATAGCGTGTTTGTTAAATAGCAAAGACATACAATTCGTACAACAACGCGTATTCAGTCATCAATTATGCGTTCGTGAAGAACTTAGCTACGTCATTCATGACGTAATTGATTATGATGTCAGCATACACGTCACGTAGTTGATTATGACGTCATAGGATTGGTGGATAAACTGGAATCCTCCATTGGGAGAAGTAACAAATTACAACTTACGTAACAGAAACAATTATCTTGAAGAACAAACACGCTCCTATATGTTTTCAGACGCTTTTTCGGGAACAATACACCAATGGAACCAGTTAGACACAAAAACACACATAATAGAAAGATATTACATTTCTAGCTATGCCCCGCCCATCTATAGCTAAGCACCGCACACGCTTTGGGAGTGCTGGGATCGATTTATATACTTTGAACCATGACTTCCCAGAATCCCATTTTCTAGGTAACTAGAAAGGCAGGTTGTCGAATATTTTGAAACTAATTTGACTGGGTGCTGCTGCTGCCTATGCCAGCAACAACTCACAGGCAAATTCGCTTCAAAATAGTCAACATAATGTTTATTAAATAGGAAATCCATCAAAAATTTAAGCCCACTTAGTTCGTTTTAAACTACTCTAAAAACACTAAAATTGTTCACGCTGTAGCGAAATAGACGACAACAACCGCTACATATTCAGCTACACTCGCTACAACGAATCAAGACGTAAAATGGTATCAGATCTACTTATCTATCGCATACCCAAACATTACAGAGAACTTACTATTAAATAGAGATACAAATGTTATCCCTTCACAAACGAAGCCGCCAAAACCGGCCCCTGTAGTGCTCTTGAGGAATCTATTTACAGACCCAGAGAAGAATATGTTTGAAAATTCACCACTGGAATGACTGGCTCGATAACGGAGCCAGCCATTTCAGTGGTAGATTTTCAGAAAAATAGTCTTCTCTTGTTGCTTTTGATATTATCTTATTCCATGTATCACACGCTTGATGCACACATTAAAATCGCCTCCATCCATCTAGTGGTTTATGTGGTATCACCATCTATGCAATGTCACCAAATGGGCCTTTCCATTTTAAGCTATTCCCCGCCCATCTCTAACTAAGCTCCACCCACACCTCGCTCGTGATGGGATCGATCGATCTCTGAACTCCATGACTATCAATTTCCAGAAAACTGTACAGGTAAGCTATTGAATATTTTGGAACTAATTTGACTGGACGCTGTTGCTGCCTATTGCAGCAACAACATCCAGTCAAATTAGTTTCAAAATATTCAACAGCAAGTTGATTAAATAGAAGAGACACACAATTCGTACAACGTGTCCTGACTATTAAGAGCTAAAGACGGGCCAAATAGAACCTTTTATGACGCAATGATTATGACGTCATCCTACACGCCGCCGCTTAGCTGAGTATGACGTCATATGACGTCAGATTGATAGATGGGTACTATGGAAGGGAGAATTCCTGTCCGTTTTGGATTTTAAAATGAATAAAGAGGAACTCTTTTTCTGTTAACTATTCTTCATGCCAAAGATTATACGCTTTATATCCTTTCGGTTTAGGTTAAATAATATTGGTTGGTATGAATAGGATAGTAGTAATGTCCTTTTAGGATTCAATTCGCTTCATCGCCATATTATTGCGGTAATTACTAAGCCAATGGGCAATGGCCACTCATTACACATGGGACTCTATCCTTGATCTGGTATTGAGGGAGGTTTAGCAAGTAAGTAAGTTGTTTTCTACTATAGGCCATCGGCTCTTGAGTGTACATATTTCCATAATTCTGTGACGGATACTAGTATTCAATAATCATTGTATAAAGTTTGTAAAATTGCACATAATTAACATAAGTATTAATACCATAATAATTTCCATCACATTCAGCACCATCATTACTATTAATTATTATCCTTATTTGCATCAGTATTATTTTATCAATTTATTGTTACAATCAATGATATGATATCGCTAATAATAATAATGATGATGATGACGGGGTCGATACCAGTAATGATTACTAGAATCACTCCATCATCATCATCATCATCATCATCATCCCACCCATCATCATCACCACCACCACCACCATCACCATCAACACCACCATCAGCATCTCCGTCCTCCCGCTCCTTCGCTCACTGAGAGTTGGAGCTGAATAACGAAAATAATAACGATGATGGTGGCGAGGACGACGACAGCAATGACGATGATGGCGGTGACGATGGATTTGGGATTTCTCGGATGTCCTTCCTCCTCGATTCTAAACACGAAAGTTTGAGCGAAAGAGAATCGAGGAGAGAACGCCCCGCCTACCCGCAATACCACAATCAAATATATATATATATATATATATGTAACTTTTTGTTCATTCATATTCATATAATCCCAGTCCTGCCTCCTCGTTTCTAGGCGCGAAAACTAGGGACGAAAGAGGAAACGGGGAGACATTTCTTTGCAGCCCAGCCCGTCGTCTACACCTCTCACATCCATCCATCCATCCACCCATCCATCCATCCATCCATCCATCCATCCATCCATCCATCCATCCATCCATCCACCCACCCACCCACCCACCCACCCACCCACCCACCCACCCACCCACCCACCCACCCATCCATCCATCCATCCATCCATCCATCCATCCATCCACCCACCTATCCATTCATTCATTCATTCATTCATTCATTGCACACTATCCCCACCTCGCCCTCTCTGGAGAAGATGCTCATGACAATTTTTCGCTTCGTAATTTAAACGCCTGATATGAAAAAGATGCTAATTTTCGTTAAACAGTTTCGTTACTACTCTGAAGCAGCTCAATAAATTTCAAAACGCTTGGTCTTATATAGTAGGATGGTGTGATAAAACTTTTTCTTAAGTTACTGTATATAGGGCATAATATGATAAAATGGCATTCATCTTCAATATCGTTCGTACA
>JAVVLW010004183.1:0-10737 GCA_034401795.1 Chaetoderma sp. LZ-2023a | reverse complement strand
AATCTCTATACACAGCTTAACCTGCAACATATATGCAAGCACCTGAAGCACTGAATACGCTATATTTGAACAATCGCTCACCGTAGTGCTGTGTCAATGTGGTTTGCTTAGCATAATGTGTATTATATAGAGTTAATCAGTACGACTGAGGCTATAAGAGAAATCAATTCAGTTTTCATGAGAGTATTCTGGGTTTTGGAGTCTCTGCTTACCATGTGTATGGTCTGGCTTCTGTGCATACTTTTTATCAATTTATGTTTAGCTTGTAGTCACATATACTTGTGCTTTGCATTTGAATGTCATGGCTTCTATACATACGTTTATCAATTTATGTTTAACTTGTGGCCTCATGTACGTGTGCATAGCATGTGTATGGCCTGGCTGCTATGCATACATTTATCAATTTAAGTTTATCTTATCTTATCTTGTCGCCCCATTGAAGATAATTGAGCTCCCGTTTCACGAATCTTTCCCGAAAATCTTCTCAACATAGTAATGTAGCAAAGTCACTCCATTCTAGAATCGAGGCTATGTTTTACTACCTGGCTGCGACAACGTCTAACGATTCCAGAATGAAGTGAATCACCAATTCCCTGGCATCGTCAGACAGATGGAGCGACCTATCTGACTCCCAACTCGAAGGTTTCAGCCAATGACTGAATGGTTATTCAGCACTACTATAACGACTTAAAACAACAACAACAACAACAACAACAACAACAACATCAACAACAACAACAACAACAACGTATCTAACTTGTATTTAAACAATGCCACTTTATTAATGAATATGATAATAACAATTTCTAGGCAGGGTCGCCAACAATATAAAATGCACACGATATTTGCTGAATCATGCTAAATCAGACTGCTAATCGGAAGTCCCTACAATGAAAACACATAAAACCCATACGCGAGATGCACGTTCGCTCTGTACCACTGTGATGAAGATGATATTTCCATGACATACACGACCGTACCGCCGTCTATATAGCATTCTCTCCTCCAGGCAATACATTATAATACCCATCAATCAATCTTCTTCTTCTTCTTGTCGTTCGCTGATCGTACCGCCAGTCCTGTAAGTGACTATCGGCATGATCATAAGCGTTAAGTGCGTGGATCCATGGTTTATTAGAGTGCGCCGTGCGGCCTGGAACCACGTCTTCAGCACTCGAGGTTTCTGTCAGGGTTACCTCACCCTTACCTCCTTTAGTCGCGACACGCAGAAGACACGGAAGGTGTATTCTAAGCCCCACCTACAGGGCAACCCATCAATCAATCATATTCAGGCTTTTATCCACTCATTACGAAATTCTCCTACCGTCACACTTCCGTTTTCATCAGACTCATATTTCCAGCCAAATTTCTGACTGCCTGCCAATAAAAAACAGACTTGATAGACAACCAGAGATGTGTATCTGATTTGTATACGTGCGTTCCACCGTTCAAGGTCATCTATATTGGTTTGTCAAAAGATAAATTAATAAGATGATGCATTAATAAGTCGTCAAATAATCAACATAAATAAAATAATTGAACTAAAACAGGTCAAATAGGACCAGGTAATGTTGATAAATCATACTTTTAAAGTAGACAAAGTGATATGACGAACTGTTCTCGTCACATGATTCCCATTGCTCCTATACTTAAGACGGTTCATATGCTTACTATGGGGGAATCTCTTGACAAAAGATAACTGAAATGGACCGACTAATTCGCTGTAATAATTAAACAGAAATCGGCAATCAAGCCAATCGATATTACGTCTGTGACGTCGCCCCGGGCGGATCCAGGGGTTGATGAAAGGGGTGACTAGTCAACTCCTCTATTTGTAAAGATGTTTTCAAATTTTGTTTATATAGACAGGGACAAGTCACCACGCAAATGAGTCTATTTGGTATCCGTCCACTAGTTCAGATATTAATTATGATTGTAAGCCTCGACATCGATTGACCATATTGTCGCTAGCTTAACGCGACTACTTGGACTAAAATCTATTACTCATATCTTTAGATTAACTGGTCTAAATGGTGTTGCTGCCTTATATTGGAAGCCATACATGTGCTCGTCCAGGGAAGCAATAGATTGAAGATATAGCTGCCATGGACAGGTGTGTAGTACTCGCCTCTAGCATAAGGCAGCAACAACATTGAGTCCAGTTAGGCTAAAGGATAATATACAACTGGTGGAAATTATGCACCAATGAGAAAAGCATCACCCTCACCCACTCAAATTTCAAATTATAATGAAATTGGTAAGAATTTAATAATTTAGCAGCCAACTGATGGTCCATATTTATCACTGGAAATGCAGGAGATGCCATCTAAGAGCATCTAGATTTCAGAATTTCACTCCCCGTCTGGTTTGGCCACCACTGGTTGTGTCAATCACCCTCTTTAAAAGATTCTAGACTGTCCCCTGGACTCGCGTAGTCAATCACCTATTCTAATTCTGACCAATGAAAGTGGATCAGGCTACTGGAATATGGCGTACAAGTGGGACTCGTCGATGGAACCAGTTTTCGTTCATTATGCATTCGCGTTCACAACCCTAATACATTCTCTGCTGTAAGGGAACAATCTATATACAAACGATGTAATTGAATACCCCAAATTCCAACCCCTCCGACATATATTTTTCACTCATTCCACATATTGCATCGTTATTAATAGATTGTATACTGCTTCCTTAAAGTTGCGACGTTATAATAATATAAAGCGCGGCCATTTTGAAATGTATGTTCACCACGGCAATAGTAGAGACGGGTGCTTATGGAGATCACCGTTGGGTGATCACTACAACCTATCCAAATCCACACCATGTAGGCGTAGCACTTCTATTTCCTGCCTTCTATGCTTAGCATTTATAAATCTATGTTTAACTTGTATCCATCACGGACTTGTGCTTAGCGTTTGGGTGGTCTTGCTCGTATGCATACGTTTATCAATTTATGTCGCGTTTGTAGCTCCACGTACTTGTATAATCGCAATACTCAGAACATGTTGATACACCTTTTGTATACACTGCTTCATGTCTTTTCTTTGTTCTCGTTGTCTTAGTTGCCATAGAAACTCGGTCAAGTGACAGGATTCTCAATTGTACAAATATCTATGAAATCCAGCCTTGGTGATTGGCATTTTGTATATGTAAAATTTACTGAAAAGTATATCCTCGGCCACCCTAATTTTCATTTGCAACCCCTTCCACCCCTATTTCATGCTTCTCGAGATTTTTTCCTATGAGATACAGACATTTCCACGTTCGCAGTACGAGGAGATCACACCTGCTCTCACTCCCTGCCTCCCACCCTCCCTTCATCCCTCCCTCCCTCCATCGCCCCTCCATCCATCCCCCCTCCCCCCTCTCTCTCCTCTCTCTCTCTCTCTCTCCCCCCCCTCTCTCTCTCTCTCCCTCTCTCTCTCTCTCTCTACAAACTTGGCTTTCAGCATGGATCATCAAATCGTTTGTCAAACCATTCAGTGAGACGGCATCGCAGCACCACCAGTTACATCCTATGGTTAGTCTTCAATGGATTGTAGGATGAAAGTTTGGAAGGAAGCCTCTACAGTCATGTATTGGCACCTTATCTCAAGATATAAAAGACTAAATCCTAACTTTGATAGGTTGACGATTTGGATGGAAACTCTACTTCTTGGACAAGACGTATCTCTCAGCATGTATGCCTGCAGCCATTAGAAACATGAAGCTACTTCTGGATTCAATCAAGGATGATTTTAAATAAGCAACGTCACTGGATCCTTTCCACGACAATCTGCGCGTTTGCTACACATGCACCGGGTTCATGGGCACGCGAGTCGCAATGTAAGATGACCAGATCGTTGCATTGGGCTCGCAGAAGATTGCTTTGAGGCGTCGTGTGAGCTTATGATCCGAGCCATCGAAACTGTGAATCCAATTCGCGGAAGAACATTTTCAAGATGATTATCCCAGAAAATCATCAGAGCTTTCAAAATTCAAAGGACATTTTGGGGGCTGGTTTGATGGATTTCAAATATCACAAGGAGCATGGATAATCTATTCTTTGGATGACTTGCAAGATATTGTAGTAATGGACCTTTCCAGTTTATCCATCTATCATATGACGTCATAATCAACTACATGACGTGTATGATGATGCCGTGATCAATGCCGTCATGAATGACGTAGATATGTACGTCACGAGCGCATAATTGGTGACGGACTAAGAGGTTGTTGTTACGAATTGTATGTCTTTACTGTTTAATAAAGATGCTGTTGAATATTTTGAAACTAATTTGACTAGGCGCCGTTGCTGCCATAGGCAGCACCAGCACTCAGTCAAATTAGTTTCAAAATATGCAATAGCTTACCTTTATACTTTTTTGCAAATTAATAGTCGGGGAGTTCAGCGATGGATCGATCGATCGATCCCAGGACGGGCGAGATATAGGTGGAGTTTAGCAGGACCTTGGCGGGGCTTAGCTAAGACTGAAACGGTCCATTGAAAGCCACGACGAATCTGGTGACTGGTGTACTTCGGCTACAAAGCAATGCGAGGAGATGACACCGGCTCTATTCATGATCCAGGAAAAAGAGAATAATTTTGAATTTTCCTGAAAGTATCAATCAAACGCATCCTATAAGCGACAGAACACGAAAGCGCTTCAAAATAATGAGGCATTATTTGGCCAGTTGTGCATTAGTATGCAGTGGAGGTAAGGTAAATTAAGGTTGTATTAGTCCATGGGATACGGACATTTCCACGTTCGATATCTGATTCTGACAACCTCCATTTGCCCAGCACATAATCTGAACTTGTGAAATGTCTTGAGTACTCTGTAAATATGCAGCCAACTGACGCTTATGACTCTAATCACATTGACGAGGCAGTCCTATTGTCCATTGTTTCTCAACCGCCTGAATAGCGATGTTAAATGATAATGCGAATAAGGGGCGCATTCCTCACTCGGGAAAGCAACTTCAGAAGGCAATTCACGTGGATGTTTTATGTGATCCAGTCATTACATTCCAGACAGTTTGAAGTAGCCGATATGTGACAATAGACGGATCCAATCTGTCAGTGAAATTAGGACGTCATAATGAATTACGTCACATGCAGGTTGACGTCACAATCACTTATGCCATGAATGGCATATCTAAGTCCGTAATAAACCTGAAATAGGCCATCAAGTTGTACGAATTACATGTTCTTACTGTTTAATAACTATTCTCTTGAATATTGTGAAGCTAATTTGCCTGGGTGCTGTTGCTGCCTTAGGCAGCAAAATCACCCAGTCAAATTAGTTCCGAAATATTCAACGGCTTACCTGTATAGTTGTCTGAAATTTGAGTTCAATCGATCCCAACACGGGCAAAGCGTCGGCGGAACTTAGCTAAGGATAAGTGGGGCATAGCTAAAACTGCATTCCTACATTGGGAGAATGAGATGCAATAACGGGTGTATGGTGAATCAGAGGTGTTCTGGCTATTGGAAGGATTTTCGTCGTGATTCGCAAAACCAAAGCTAGGGTTACCAACATCTGCATGATTGTTGTTAAACAATGACTATATTTCTGCCCAATTGCCTTGATTGTCTTAATCACTAAACCATTGTCCATAATGATAAGATTTCTGGTCTAGTGGTCTCGGTCAAATTTGTTTACCATTATTCCCTACGAGAATGTTTAGGGTTTAGGACCCAGTTCGGGCTGCCTTCTGTATAATGGTAAGACACTCTTGGGGTCACTCACAAACTCTTCCAGTCCAAGTGAATGCTAGATTGGTTCGCCGGTGCTCTATCAGAGAGACAATAAAAAATTAATAAAATGAGAGAGAGAAAAAGAGAGAGAATCTCTATTTGGATCCAAAGAGTGACAGAGAACTGGTGTTGAAACAGGCAGGGTCGACCTTAAGGCAGTGCATCAAAGCCCCCCCCCCCCCAACTTTCCAAGGTTCTCCCAAAAGCAACACACATTAAAAAAGGTTTTGGGTACACCTGTATATCGTCAAGTTACACGGTCAGATGCCCCACCTATAATACAGCTGATAAATAAGCCAACGTGTTTCCGAAAGAAAACAATTTAGAACACCATATAAAAAGTGTTCTGTTGAATATTTTAAACATAATTGGATTGAAAGACATTGCTGCCTTATCCAAGCCAATTATGTAAAAAATATTCAGCAGTATTTTTTTTATTTTGTCTTTGAAACACGCACTGTATAGGACTGATGTGACCAAATCCCACAACCCTCTGACCTCATGGGCCCCAGCAGCTTTATGGTTGAAAGGGGACGCTAGCTTTCTCGCTATCGTAACTGCAGTACCGAGGGCCCCACGTAAGATTTTCAGAAATTTTTCTCAGGGTCCTCTGAGTCCTAAGTTAGGCTCTGAAAACACAGCACGCTACGATGGCTGACAAGCGAAATGGCACCTGCTTAAAATCACTTATTCTGCGTTTGCGAGGAGCACCTTATCAATTCATTCCTCAAAGACTGTGTCCCTGCAAAGTTCCGCTAATTCGCCAGTGCGGTTATATCGAACAGATCTTGATCTCTCTACCACCCCCACCCCCTACAGTATTTAACCCTTCCATCGTGAAGTCTGCCGAAACCGGGCAGTGTAGTCGTCTTTGAGAAATGCCTATTTGCGGGCCAAGAGAAAACTATTTGTCAGAATTTACTGCTGGAATGCATTCCAGCGGCAAATCTTTAAAAAATAGTGTTCTCTTGACCTGCAAATGGACGTTCAATACACAGATATTTAAAGTTTCTTAAATAACTTTAGCCATTAAAGTGCTAATGTTGGAGAATACATCCCTTCTACCAGTAAAGTGTTTTACTTACGTTGTAATAGAGGGGACAATTTTAGTCATACCCCACCAGCTAAGTTCCGTTGGCTAAGTTCCAGCCACTTTATACAAGCGTAACCAATCATTGACGTTGCGGTTGTACCCATTATAACCCATCACACACACGCACGCACGCACACGCACGCACGCACGCACGCACGCACGCACGCACGCACGCACGCACGCACGCACGCACGCACGCACGCACGCACGCACGCACGCACGCACGCACGCACGCACGCACGCACGCACGCACGCGCGCGCGCACGCACGCACGCACACGAGCGTTGGAACAGATGTATATACTTTCAAACCTGGATTAGCAGAATCCCAACTTTCAAGATAACTATACAGCTAACATGTTGAATATTTTGAAATTAAGTTAACTTTGGGAAGTTGCTGCCAGCAACAGCTCCCAGACAAATTAATTTCAAAATATTCAAAAGAATGTTTATTGACTTATAAATTCACCAAAAATATACAATTCGTGGGTCTACGCTAATGACACACTTTTAAATTTCCATGACGGGGTTATTTGTCATTATGATGTTGACCTCAGATAATTGAGTGCAAGTTATGATACCTCCATTGAGGTGGTTGGAACATGCGCTGGTTTGATGATGACAAAATGCATGATCTAATGATTTGATGCAGATGTGTTTGTTGCTATGTTATACTGTAAATGCACATGCCTTTATCTACTACTTATATCTACAATATATGCACACATTGCAGGCCTTGCATCCTACGTCACCAGTATCGTTGTTATGACAAAGTACGCACTTGACCGCCAGTCCGAATCATATGACATCATATGACATGGTAGCGTATCAAAGTTCACTGACACAGAAACACAACAATGAAACTCGTGATGTACAATGTACAATAATTGCATACTTCCGCCATTTAGCACCAAAACATCCGTGATCACGCGATATAGACGATCACGAGGAGATAAAGGGCCAGCATAGCTAAGATATCTTCACTACAGTTATACAACGGGTCGCTGACTCGGAGTTCAGTCTAAATACGGCTAACCCATCATCGATGGAGGGATCCGATCTGTCGTTCAAGTATATAACACCATAATCAACGGACCTTTCCAGTTTATCCACCAATCATATGACGTCATACTCAACTACGTGACGTGTAGGCTGACGTCATAATCAATTAAAGATTCAAAATAATTCAACAATATATTTATTAAATTATGAATTCAGTACAGGCACACAAATCAGACGCCTATCGTCGAACATTTGCTGTGTCTGACATACGCCATATGATTTTGACGTCAGCTAACGAGCGACGTATTTTGATCATAGCGCCAGTACTGATGTTTAAGTTACAGATTTGATTCATTTTTGTCCCTTAAGCCCTCTTGTGTCACCTTAAGCCTTTAATGGTCAAACTTACCAAAGAACAACTTTGCAGTGACCTTCAGACATGGCTATTTAAAAGGCCTAGAGAAGAGTATCTTTGAATATTTACCACTATAATGACTGGCTCGGTAACCGAGCCAGTCATTATAGTAGTAAATTTTCAAAAATACTCTTCTCTCGGCCTGCAGATAAACACTGGCTAAGTAAAAACTTTAATTTTCATTACTATTACCCCTTTAATGGTCCAGCCGGCGAAAAATTTCAGTGGTAAATTAAAAAATAAATTATCTTCTAAAATTAAAATATCTAGAAAAATATTGACCACCACAATGTGTAATTGATATATCAAGTAGTATTCCAAGCGCTTTGAGGCGCTGTTAACGCAAGAGGAGTTAATCTCTAGCCAGCCGTGGAATGAGGTAGCAGAATTTGTTTAAAATACCATTCGTAGTGTATACGGTGGATATATGTTAAGATATAACCGGTCTTTAATATGAACGGCGTATCAAAAACGAGGTGTAGCTTCCTATAATTTGTTATTCCATTTATCTTCAACCCTTTAAGGCTTAAATCTGCTTAAGATAGTATTAATTTTCTCAATTATATATAATACAGATAAGCTCTTAAATATTTTGAAACTAATTTAACTCGGTGCTGTTGCTGCCTATGGCAGAAACAGCGCCATCCCAGTCAAATTGGTTTCAAAATATTCAACATATTGTTTATTAAATGGTAAAGACATACAATTCGTACACCGTGTCGGAATATTAATCGTTAAGCGGACTATATCGAGCTATTCATAATCATGACGTCATCTTACACGTCACATAGTTGATTATGACGTCATATGATGGATGGATACACTTGGAAAGGTCCATTCCGAGTTGCACTGTAGATGCTGACAACGGGGTTGATCGAGTGTGACAACGGGAGTCACATTATTGCGCTTTGCCTGATCGAATATGAATTTGCAATTTGGATAGATGAACAGGCACCTGGGTCAATGTCAATTAATAGTAATCAAGATGATAAAATAACTGATATTGCTAATGTTTAGCTCATAGACGTGTTTCATTTCAGGTGTTTACTTTGTTTTCAATACACTTTCTTACATTAGCCATGGTGGTGGTGGTGGTGGTGGTGGTGGTTGTGGTGGTGGTGGTAATGGTGGTGGTGGTGGTTATATGATTAAATGCACTGGCTCAGGATCTCCCAAGGTGGGGAGATATTTTTTATTTATTTTATTGTCTGAGATTTGTTATGTTTGTTTGATAGAGGCGGTATGGCCTATAAAATATGAATAATATATATCATTCATTCTGAAGGTTTTTGAAGAGTTAATTTCGAATTAACCAAGATGTCACGTAGATTGGAGTTTTTCTTAAAGGCTATCACTGGACGCAAATTGAGAGGTTCTTTCATTTTATCCTGCAATTTATGATATTCATCTTTCAAAATTTCAGAAATTTCAACATTTTTTCGATTGTATGTTAAACTGAATGGAATAATTTCACGCTGATCAGCAAGACCAGGGTCCACGTTTATGCCACTCGGCCATTTTGTTTTCAGTTGCTTAATTCAAAATGATTCTCGAAGTTTTCTTTGTTTATCAGTTTCTTCGGCCGTAGCAGAAAGAGGCAGTTGCTCAATAGGCATAATTTCAAAGTGTCTATCGACAGAATGACCAGGAAGATTGAAATGTTGAGCTACGTTGGTGTCCTCGTCGTGTCTAATATCGCAAAGGTGTCTAGTTGCTCGCCATCTGAAAGGGCATTTTGTTTCACCGACATACTGCTTTTGGCATAATTTGCAAGATATTAAATAGATAACATTTTTAGAATCGCAATCTAAACTAGACTGAAAATGGAATTTGCTTTTGTTCTGATAACTGACAAATGTTGTCTGATTAGGTAGATAGAGGTCTAATTTACACCTCTTCTTTCCACATTTCTGAGATTGTCCTACGCCTATAATTCAAAATTCTTTCTATCACTAGAATTTCGGTGAAATCGGATAATCTGTGATTTGATAATACCTTTAAAAGTATGAGGTGGATGGAAAGATTTCTTATGCAGTAGTTGATGGGAATCGGTGGGCTTAAAGAATACTTTGTAATCAAGAAGCCCACTCGTGTTATAATTTACACCTTTGTAGAGAGTAACGTCCAAAAATTCTACGGACGACTGGTCGATGTTGGCTTTAAGTTTGATGTTAGGATCGTGATTGTTCAAAATAGTGAAAAATTCATCAAACTCTTCCCTCGAATGATTCCAGATCATAAAAATATCATCGAGGTAACGGCGGTAAAATAAGGGTTGCTTAGGACATTTGTTAAGCGCATCTTCTTCCCACTCAGCTACATAGATGTTGGCAAAACTAGGACTAAAACGTTTACCCATAGCGCATCCACAGATTTGTTGGTAGATTTCGCCAGCGAATTCGAAATCATTGCCCTTTAAACTCAGCTCCAGGAGAGCTAATATTTCGCTAGTGGGCCTATTGGTATCGGGATATTTATCAAATGCTCT
>JAVVLW010004182.1:0-25000 GCA_034401795.1 Chaetoderma sp. LZ-2023a | reverse complement strand
GCGAACAGAAGACAAACCCCTTTCGATGTCAATGTTTGTGTACATAGCATCGATGTCGAGGGTTATCAAGAGTGAGTTTGGAGGAACAGAAATTTTGGAGACCTCGGATAGGAAATCCTCAGTGTTGTTCAAAAAGCTGAAATGTCTATTCGCAATTTGTTGTAGGTGGTAATCAATAATTTCACTAATTCGATAAGATTCAGAGCCGCAATCAGAGATAATAGGTCGACCCGGTGGTATCATAGGGTCGGACCATGACTCAATAGGTTTATGAATTTTTGGCAAAAGGTAAAACGTACGGGGATTTGAATCTCGTTTAGCAGTAAGGTATTTAAACTGCTTTTTCGTTATGGCCTTTTTGTCAGCCATTTCTTGAAGGATTCCATTAAATTTATCACAATTATTTTGCCAGAGTGGTTCGTCTAATTTGCGGTAGTCTTTCAGATTACTGAGTTGCCGATGTGCTTCGCGAATATAATTATCCTTACGCATTACTACAGTAGCAGATCCCTTGTCAGCAGGCTTTATAACGATGTCATTGTTTTTACGCAAACCTGTTAAGGCTAAACGTTCTTGATATGACAAATTTTGATGATTTTTAGGAAATTCTAAATTTTCAACACGCTCCTTGATAGCTTGTATACTATCAAGGATCGCAGGGTCAACCAACTTCGAGTTAGGTGCCCAGCCAGTTTTTTCAACAAAAGGTAGAGAGTTGTTTTTCTTGGAATTTCGAAAAAAGTCTGCTAATTTTACACGGTGAGAAAATTCTTCAATTTCCCATAAGCCATTATCTAAAAGAGCCTCTATGTCGACTTTGGGCCGTGGTGTTGGTACATATGTTAGACCAAGATTTAGCAACGATCTTTCTGCTTCAGACAATGTAGAACCAGTTAGGTTAATGATATTACCACCTAGGCCAATTTCTGGGTGGTTAGTACCCTGACCCGTAGTTAGTTTAAATTAAAGTGCGATAACCAACTATTATACATCCTATTTGCAGTGCACTCAGTCCAGTGGATGTTGTCCTCAACCACCTGAAATTCAGACACGGGGAGGCTGGGCAGGATAGGGCCCTTGGCCCTTAAGGCCTCTACACGGCTGTTAACGAATTGTATGTTTCGTTTCTGGGTTGTAGTCAGATGCTTCGAATAATTTAGTTTGGCAAAGTGAACTTTAGCCTTTGGAAATTTTGAACGCATGGTACTAAACAGATTCTCAATTCTTTGGGAGGTGTCATGCTGAAGTTCGTCCTTATCATTAATTCCGATGTTAAGGATGATACGCTGAGGTTGGAAGACCTCATTGTGTTTTCTAACCATATTCCTAATTTGGTTTATCTTAGCACCTGGATAGATTGCTACCTGCATATCTGGATGAGGTGTCTGATTGATACGAGCTAAATTTGAAGACTGGTACTGGTCGTCGTGGTGGTGGTGGTAGTGGTGGTGGTGGTGGTGGTGGTGGTGGTGGTGGTGGTGGTGATGGAGGGGGTGATGGTTGTTGTTGTGGTGGTGGAGGTAGTGCTAGTGGTGGTGATGGTGGTGGTGGTATTGGTGATGATGATGATGATGATGATGATGATGATGATGAAGACGACGACGACGACGACGATGACGACTACGACGATGGTGATGGTTGTTATTTGCGTGCGTGTGTACGTA
The DNA here is from genome assembly GCA_034401795.1 of Chaetoderma sp. LZ-2023a. Lineage (NCBI taxonomy): Eukaryota > Metazoa > Mollusca > Caudofoveata > Chaetodermatida > Chaetodermatidae > Chaetoderma > Chaetoderma sp. LZ-2023a. The sequence goes on along the minus strand of JAVVLW010004182.1, from coordinate 23,336 downwards.
CATGAGTTCGTGATTTCGTCTGTGCGTGCGTCTCTCTGTCTGTCTGTCTGTCTTTACATTGAAAAAACCGCATTGGCACAGGAATGTAATTAAAAATTTCTTTAGCTAAATTTGTCCTATCGAGACCAAGTTTAGATTTACTTAGAGTGGTTCCCCCCTTGAGATTAGTTGGGGTAAAATGAATTAATCAGTAGGTCGCTTTAACAGGTAAAGGCTGGGATTGCTCCTACATTATAGAGAAATCACACACACGAATGCACACACATACAGCACGCACGCACGCACGCACGCACGCACGCACGCACGCACGCACGCACGCACGCACGCACGCACGCACGCACGCACGCACGCACGCACGCACGCACGCACGCACGCACGCACGCACGCACGCACGCACGCACGCACGCATACATCTGAACGAATGCACGAATGCACGCAATAATACATGCACACAGTAATACATGCACGAATGCACGCAGTAATGTATGCATGGACGCATGCATGAACAGACACACGAATGCATGCACGCACACACCCACGCACTAATGTATTCACGAATTAATGCACCCACACCCACATACAAACGCGCATACATACACCCACGCAAGTATAGATGCACGCACGTACGGATGTACGAGCACACAACCACACATACACACATGCGAACAAATGCGCGGACGCACGACCGCACGAACGCACGAATGCACGCACGCACGCACGCCTGCACGCACAACACTTTTGCAGACACAAAACTAAAAGATGTCCTACGGATATGATTTTATGTTGCCCCACCATTGATTTTGGTTGGTATTGGATTTATTTAAGACTAGGTAGGGAGGGATGAAACCTTGTCATTGTTATCAGGAACCATGAGGTCTAACTTTGATCTTACTAGCAAATCCTTCAGGTTTGGATTTCTATTGTAAGCTATTACTGGTCGTGCTTTGATCGGTTCCTTTAATTTAGATTGCAACTGTGAATATTCGTCTTTCATGGTTTTCGCTAATTCAGCATTACGACTATTGTATATGAGTTGAAATGGGATAATATTGTTCTTTTGTGATATTCCTAAATCTACATTTATTCCAAATGGTGCTTTTGTTTGAAGTGTTCTAATCCAATGGCCTTCTCGGATTTTGCGAAACGGACTCGTTTCTTCCTCACTATCGAAGGTCGGAATCTGTTCTATTGGCATGATTTCAAAATGATGTTCAACTGAATGATCAGGAAGTTGGAAATGTTGAGTAATTGGCGTATCTGCTGAGGTGTTAATATCAGAAACGTGGCGTCTAGCACGCACTCTAAATGCATTTTTTGTTTCACTAACATACTGTTTCTGGCAAAGGGCACAATTGATCAAATAGACTACATTCTCAGAATCACAATGCATATTAGTTCGGATATGATATTCATGTTTAGTTTGACAGCTCAGGAATGTTTGTTGGTGTACAATATAGTTGTTTACTTTGCATCTATTTTTGTCGCATTTGGAAACTGATCCATCGCACATGATTGGTGTATTGTGTTTAATTTGGACAGGCTCAAACTCGGGTCCGCTATGAGGTTTTAGATTTTCCAGCTCATTGATGGTGTCTGCCTTAATTTTTCGAAGAAAACGGGCTGAATAGCCTCGTGCTTTCAAAGCATCAAACAGAGTAGAGCATGCGCTATTCAGATTTTGCCTGTTGCTAGAGTTTCGAAAAAATCTTATGATTTGCGATTTGATCAAACCGTTAAATGTGTGTGGAGGATGAAATGATCTTTTGTGAAGCAGCTGATGTGAGTCTGTTGGCTTAAAGAATACATTTATATTCTAATTTTCCAGAGGAATCAAATTGAGGACCCTTATAGATCGTGACATCTAAAAAGTCAACCGATGTTCCACTAATAGTAGCTTTTAGCTTGATGTTTGAATCTTGGTTATTTAAAATGCGAAAAAATTCCCAAAAGTCTTCTTCTGAATGTTGCCAAACTAGGAAGATGTCATCTAGATATCTGAGTCAAAGAAGAGGCTTGTTGGTTGATTTGTTCAGTGCCTCCTCTTCCCACTCTGCAACATAAATCGTGGCAAAATTTGGGCTGAATCGTTTACCCATTGCGCATCCACAGATTTGATGGTAATTTTCACCATTAAATTGGAAATCGTTTCCTTTAAGACTTAGCTCTAATAATTTTAGAATTTCCGTGTCTGGTCGAGCTGGATCAGGAAATTTGACAAAAGAATTCTTAATAGCATTGACTCCAGCATCAATATCTATATTGGTATACATAGCATCTATGTCTAATGTGACTAAATATGCATCTTTCGGAACTGACAATTTGGATAACTTTGAAAGAAAGTGTTCTGTGTTCTTGAGAAAGCTCTTGTGTATATTAGCAATGGGCTTTAAATAGTAATCAATATATTCTGAAATGCCATAAGACTCACTGCCACAGTCTGAAATGATAGGTCGTCCAGGTGGTATCAATGGATCTGACCAGGTGCTGATAGGCTTATGGATTTTAGGCAAGATATAAATGTCCGATTTTGTGGATTATTCTCACCTAGCAGATACCTTAGCTGTTTCTTATCGATGTACTTATCTGTATGCAATGAATTAAGTATTTCAATGAAATTTTGTCGATTCTGAGGCCAAATTAAATTATCAAGTTTTCTGTAATGCCTGGTGTTAGTTAACTGCCTTTCGGCCTCGTGGATGTAGTTTTCTCTAGATATAATCACAGTTGCAGAACCTTTATCGGCTGGTTTTATAATAATATTCTTATTTCTACGTAATTTGTTGATAGCCTGTCGCTCGAGAAATGAAAGGTTTTGCTTATTGTTTGTAACTGGCAATGATCTGGCTATACCAGCAACCGTTTTTATGGTTGCTTTAATATTGTCATCAACTAGCCTATCTGGAGGGTCCCAACCGGATTTTCTAGTGAATGGTTTTGCCTCTCCATTTAAATTTCGATAATGATGGGCTATTTTTACTGAATGACCACAATTAGCTACTTCAATAAGACCTGTGTCTAAAAGCAAATCCAATCCTGTTTTTGGTTTTGGAGTTGGTACAAAAGTAAGACCACGATCGAGAATTGATTTTTCAGATGGTGAAAGATCATAGTCAGCTGCTAAATTGACAAGGTTTGTTCCTAATCCTATGTTAGGGGAGCTATTGCCTTGACCCACATTTAGTTTAAACTAAGTACCGTCAACCAATGGTTATAAATACAATTAGCTGTTTCTTTCGTCCAATGGATTCTATCCTTCTCAACATGAAAATTGGTATCAGAAATTTCGCAGATGACTTTATCAACGTGGCAGTTGGACGTTGCTGATTCGTTGATACGCTTGAGACAGTACCTGTGCCTGTCTGACAAGCTATCAGAGAAGTTAATCTCAGCAAAACTGCAACTCCGAATTAGGGAAGCTATTCTTAAATTCACGGGCCATGAACCGTAAATGGCTTGAGGCATTGGTTGGATGCTCAGTTTTGGAGTTCATGCCACTATTCAGGATGATCTTCTCCGGGCTAGGGCCATCCTGGTGTCACATAGCCATTGTTCTGAAATGTGATAATGCGGCACCAGGATAGCACTCAACCTGGATGTCAGGATGGACGTCTAAATCAATTCGGGCTAGATTAGAGGACCCTATCATCAGAATATTGTTTGTGATTCTGGGGATCCTCCACATGCCCTTGCTATATATGTATTTATGTATGTATGTATGTCGGATTTATATAGCGCCAATTCCAAACTGAATTGCTCAAAAGCGCTTTACAAAATTTAGAATGCTCTTTGGAAAAGATATGTTTTAGTAGTGATTTAAGTGAGTCAATTTTAGAGCAGTTTCTAATTTCAGGTGGAAGAGAGTTCCAGAATCGCGGACCGGCTCGAGAAAATGCACGATCTCCAGTAGTTAAGTTTGCTTTTGGTATGGTACATAGTAATTGTGTGCTAGATCTAAGAGACCTTGGTGCTGCTCTTTGCTGCATTAAGGATTTTAAGTACGGTGGGGCCAGATCATGTAGGCACTTGAACACCAACAAAGCCACCTTGTACCATATACGTTGTCTTATAGGCAACCAGTGCAGCTCCAATGCTATGCGATTGATGACGGTACTTAGCAAACTTCCTATCAGACAGGTTACTATTATTCTCCCTAGGAGGGAGAGGAGGCGGGGATGGAGGAAGAGGAGCGGAAGAAGGTGCGCGAGGAGAAGAGAGATGAAGAGTAGGAGGAAGAGCAGAGGAGGGATGGAGAGAGGAGTTGCAAGAGGAGAAGATTGTGTATGAGAAGCAAGAGATCGAGGAGGAAGAGGAGGAGGCGGGATTGAGAGAGAAGGAGGAAGTGGAGAAGATCGAGTCAGAAGGTGGCGAGGAGAAGATAGTGGAAGAGATGATGATGTGTTGTTAGGTGGTAGGTTGGGGGAACAGTGAGTAACAACCCGACAACGGCGACAACGGCGCACTGGAGGGGAATTGGTCTATGGTGTAGGAAGGTCTGGACGTGGTTGTCTGCAGCCGATGCGGCACCAGGTCCTCTGTGTCATCTGTGAACATGCCAGAGTCTGCCATGGTGCAGATGGTAGGCGCTTTAGCGTTCTGCCAAGTGAGCATTGCCAAGGCAGCTTGAAGGACGTGTGGGTAATCCCCTCATGCTGATGTGACAGGTGTGACTGTATACTGCAGTACTGCATGTATTTGTGATCCAACATTATGTCTATCATCATCATCATCATCATCATCATCATCATCAGCGCCATGTCTATCATCATCATCATCATCATCATCATATCATCATCATCATCATCATCATCATCATCATCATCATCATCATCATCATCATCATCATCATCATCATCATCATTATGTCTATCATCTTCATCATCAGCATTATGTCTATCATCATCATCATCATCATCATCATCATCATCATCATCATCATCATCATCAGCAGCATTATGTCTATCATCATCATCGGTAGTTATAAAATAAGTGTTTCAGAACGGGCCCCCGCCACCAGGTGATGCCCTATTAGAGAAACACAACTGTATTGGTAATCAAGCTAACTGAATCTGAAACTCAATCATGGGTTACACCGAAGAACTATGGAGTTACATGCATGGTGTAGGCTGTGCGGCTCGAGGGAACCAGGAGAGATTAGAGCGGAATGCACCCGGATTTTCGGGCTTGTTTCTTTACGCTTGGCAGCATCTAAATCGTTGCAGATGATCTAAATACTTCCATAATTCCGTTAATGCCATTTCTGTCAGCGGATAGCTTCTTAACTACTGTACTGTTGGTGGATTTCGGGCGAGTAACTCGTCTACTACTGTTGGGATTATTAGATAAGGAGAAGCACGCCATGACTCAAGCTATCTATTTGCATAGTCGGCCAGGTCATGTAATGGTCCTGCCACCTTTTCCCTCCATGCCGCACAGCCCACACCATGCATGTAACTCCATAGTTCTAGGGGGTAGCTGTAACTCCATAGCCATAGTTCTACGAGGTGACTCATGTTGATCAGATTCGTCTCTGATGATTTGACCTGTAAGGTGTGATCGGTATACCTTGTAGAATGTGTGTCTCTAAATGGGCGTTCAGACCATGTAATGTGTGGTTGATCACAGGTGATCGGTATACCACTTAGGATGTGTCTCTAAATGGTTGTTCGGACGAGGTGCTGCAACGTTATCATGTCTCTGTTCTGACAGCCCACCTCCCTCCTGTAGTCGCCGATCAGCGATCCTCTGTTCTGACAGCTCTCTGTCCTGGCAGCCCGTTATGTCCTAGTTATTAGCCGCAGACCTACTGATAACTGGCATAATACATCTAACAGGTAATAACAGTGAGATAGTGTTTTAAGCGTTAGCTATTTTGTGTGCTTAGGGGCATCGCATATTTTCTCGGGACACAATCCCGCATTGGAATGTGTGAAATGTATGTGCATAATTACTGTTCTGACAGCCCACCTCCCCTCCTGTAGCCGCGGATCACGGATCTGCGGCTCCCTCCACGTTCTGCTCTGAAACACTTATTTTATAACTACTTTACTGAATTGTTAATTTGTTGAAATGGCTCGAAATAGATTGCAACGCCAGTCTATCTACATGCACTTGCGCCTGCCCTCTGATAGAAATAGGTGATGGCATGGAGAGGATAGACCTAGCCACCAGCTTCCACCATCTGATTGCAACAGCAATGGACCTTCCCCCTTTATCCATGCATCTGCCATGTATGATGACGTCATATTATCAATTACAGTATGAATGACTCGATTTAGTCCGTCTTTAGCACCTAATAGTCCGACATGTTGTACGAATTGTATATCTGTACCATTAAAAAACATTCTGTTGAATATTTTGACACTAATATAACTGGGCTGGCAGAAACAGCGCCCATTCAAATTAGCTTCAAAATATTTACCAACTTACCTGCATAGTTTTCTGGAAATTGATAGTCAGGGAGCTCAGGGATCGATCGATCCCAACACGAGCGAGGAGTGGGCGGAGCTGAGCTAGAGATGGACAGGGCATAGCTAAAACTGGAAATGTCCTTTCTGGCAATGAAATAACGTGGTCTAAACCAACTGAAAACCCCATCACCAGAACTAATTCAGCCTCCGACTCCATACTCAGACTTAGACTGCGCCCAAAAAGGCTTTAAGATGGACACAGTTACCTGCCGTAATAAATTACCCGGCAAAATTATCATTACATTCCAAGACTTTCCTAACCGCTATAACCCTAACCTCAAAAGCTACCAACATTATGAGACTCCACAGCGGCCAGGGTCAAAAGACTTATTTGAATAACCACAATCTCAAACAAAAAAAACATGAATTTTATCACCAACATAAATCTCGCCACATCTGAAACGGATTTATGTGATACTCCCTTAGTGCCACCAGCATGCACGCTCGTGTTGGGATCGATCGATCTCTGACCTCTCTAACTATCAATTTCCAGAAAACTATACAGGTAAGCTATTGAATATTTTGGCACTAATTTGACTGGTCGCTGTTGTTGCCTATGGCAAATTAGTTTCAAAATATTCAACAGCATGTTTATTAAATAGTAGAGACATACAATTCGTACAACTATTAAACTTTAAAAACGGACTATATCGAGTGATTCATGACGTCATGATTATGACGTTACCACACGCTTGAATTAAGACGTCATATCACGCCATATGATGGATGGATACACTTGTAAAGGTCCATTCACGGTTATATTTTTCTGTGCATGTCATATATTTGACGTCATAATTAAAATACATCACTTATTAGCTGATAAAACAATCAACACGATGCATATCCGATGCAACACTGGGAAAGTCTTTCAGGAATGTGTCCAAATTGTATGTCTTTGGGGAATTTATAATTAAATAAATATTCTGTAGGCAGAAGCAACCCAAGTCCAATTAGTTTCCAAACATTCAGCAGCTTACCTGCATAGTTAACTTGAATGTTAGATTCTTGGAATTCAGGTTTCAAAGTTTCAAATTGAATCCAATATACATACGATATAAGTGGGGTGGAGCTTATCTAGGAATAGGCGGGACATAGCTAGAAATTGATCTATCCATAGCTATTAATCAATATGTGGAACAGTATGCCCTGAAAGTAAAGTAATACGCCATTGGTAAGATCTCATCTACAAGGTATAGCCATATTCGTCTTGGAACGTTGGATGTTATTGTCAGTCGAGCAGTAGTATGACCGGAGTCCGAACAATATCATGGCCATCTGGGAGCACCAGTTCAGTAAAAAGTATCCCCACCATCCTTACAGTCCTGTACGCTGTACGCATGGCAATAGATTGCCTGACGTCACGGTATGGGTTTGCTATACCCGGGCTCCAATAGGGACTGATATGCTATAACCAACATCTACCGGGTAGCAAACCTGTAGAGGCTGCTCAAACAAACAAGTTGTCCCAACCAGTGTCGTATCGACATGATGTGATTACCCATAACCATTCCGAGGTGCCTTAATAACCCTAACCTGGTAGAAGGCTAAAGTGCCTTCCATGTGCTTCTGGGCAGACATGGCGTGTTGACACGTTACACAGAGGATCTGACCTGGAGCATGTGTCTCCTGCAGACATCCCTGGACCCACTCTCTCCATGCCATAGAAGTCGCAGACTCAATGTCCTCGTGGGAATGAAAGCGATCGTAGATATTTTCCCCACATATGATTGCGGTAGGGATTGCACTAGGGTGTGCCTCAGAAGTGCATCCACTTGGCATGCAATATCATGCCAGTCTGTTGTCCAGCCACGACACCCATCAATGCTGTAAGTGGAATGAAGACCTAAAAACATGCCGGGATGTTAATGGCGTGTTCTGGTGCATTGAAGGAATGATGCAACAGGGTCTTTCCTCCAGTGAGGTCAACTCTCTCATCCTCCTAATTGCAGGGCTGTGCTGTCTTGGACTGAATATGTTAGGAATGATGATTCGAGCGTGTAAAGCTTCCAAAGCTTGCATTCTTCTTCATGAAGGTAGAAATCGGCGTGATGACTGTGGGCGGTCTATACAGTGGAAACCATGGTAGCCATTTACCACCAATACCACCAAGATAACATAATTAGTTTTTCCCGAAGATTATTCCCAGAAAGCTGAGAGATGCAGCTCCCAGTCAAATTAGTTTCAAACTATTCGACAGGTTACCTGTATAGTTAACCTGATAGTGAGAGTATGCGAATTCAGGATTCATAGTGTATAAATCGATTCCAACACGTGCCTAAAAGAGGGCGGGGCTTAGCTAGAAAGGGGCAGGTTATAAAAAGAAATTGATCCCTCCAATGGTTTGTAAAATAATTACTCACATGTTTAGCGTGCATTTATCGAATGCACAGATTGAGTAATGCGTGTAACCTTTCGCTAGCCAAACTTGTAATTCATGAACTTACAGAAATCTCTATCTGCGAGAGTAATTTGATGACAATTTAGTGAGAGGTTGTTACTGAATCAAGTGGATCATCGAGGCATAGAATACTGTGAATACTTAGAGTAGATGGCAACGAAAACATATTTTCGTTAAGTATGTATGCTCCAGACTAATATACACCAAATACAATAATGATTATCTTATGCTTATAAAACATCAAATTCTCTGTTCCAAGACGAAGTTTTGGCTTGAAAGTTATCCGTTTGCCCTGTCCGGCAGGGCGCGATACGTTGTAGCAACCTGTGATTGCATAATAGAAGAACATGGATGGGTGAATGTGAGCTGCGATTTTAGCCTGTGAAAATCATGTTCAGAAATGCGTGTTAGGGCGTTTTTGGTCCACACCTTTATATCCAAAGATAATTGCAGTTACCCCGTTCGAAATGAGCCACTCGTGAGATCAACACATTTGTCAGATATCACTTGTGTGGATGCAATACATCACAATGGAGGGATCCCTTCTGTCACTCAAGAATCTGACTCCATAATCAATTACGTCTCACGTTAGCTGGCGTCAGAATTAGAAAGACAAATCCAGCTAGCACGGGAGGCCATGACTATTAAGCGGTCTTAAGCGGAAGCCCAAAGAACCTTGATTTATTCACCTCAGGCTGGAGGTATCATCCTTTGCACTGTCGACTGTGATATGGCTCAGGCCGATGGTAAGTACCTTGAGATTGTCTCCATCTTGGTGGAATGAGCTCCATGGTTTGTGCAGGTCCTTAATGTGGTCTTGTGCATAGGACGCAGCAATCACCTTGGTGACCCAGGCTCATCGACTCCGAGCATGTCACGCATCACCACCCTGTCCTTGATAACCATTCCATTGTGCACAGCCTTGGCCTTGTTGATCGCCGATTGTCCTAGCGTGTCAATATTTCCAATGAAATCTCTGGCTGAGAGGGTACCACAGATCTCCTGTGGCACTCACTCTCATCGAAATCTAGGAAGGAGACGGGGAAACAGTGTCATCTGAACCGAGTTGCGTCTCGCTCAAGTATAACAATTCTCCAAGCTCCTTGCTCTCTAGGTCTGTGGGTGGCATAGACATAGTTAAGGGGAGTATATAGACCTCGTAAACGTAGTCTTATCCCCATTGATCTAAGTGGGCGTAGCTTGACCATGCGGTGGGCCAAGGAAATAAGTTGCAGTGCCCAGTCGTGCTCGACTATGTGACTGACTCCGGAATGGCATGGTATGCCTCATATGCTACTGTTGTTTCATGGGCTCTGCCAGGCTTCCATCTTTGTGTTGCCATACAAACGTCTTAAATGTAAGGCACTCACTCCTATTGAATCGACACTCTGTGGTGAACCGAGGCTCTGTGGCTGATACCTCCTTGTGCAACTGGTTGAAGCGATCTCGTACGACCATCTTCTGCTCGTTAGTGAGGACCTTCTTCCAGACAACGGTACATCCAGGCAGGAGGCTGGCCTCATTGCTATTCTTCTTGGCCACATGTTCATCGGCAGCCAGACTGTGTTTGACTTCGTCGCTATTGTTTCTGAATTTGGTCCGAAACTCAGGGTCAGTTGGCGACATTTCACAGCAGAACACCATATCCCCCACGCCCCAGCCAGTACACTGTCCCTCCGACTGTCGTCGTGCGGGTGCACACTACACGTTTTCCATGTCGCTGATACGAGGTCGAGGGCCTTCAAGTTGCGTGACGATGGTCACGAATACTGGTTGCATCCTAGCCATGAGTTTATCGGCTAGGGACCTGGCAAGTTCATCATGACATGCTACCATTGTGTGTTTGTGGTTGTGGTTTATATAGATATCTTAAACTTCCCTGCCTGGCTTATGTGGTGGCACCTAGTCAGATATAGGTCGCGATAATCTCAGCCGGGTCACTCATTGCTAGTCCTAGAGCTGTGGCTTCCATTAGTGGAGTGCGCTCGCCCATGAGCTTGGTGAGAGTAGTTTAAGAGGCACCACTGATGGCGATCTTTGGGATGAGATACATTATTCGACAATACCACTCACCACTGTAGCGAGGACAACTGCACCGGCAGCAGGAAGGGGGTCATTCTCACCCATCTTCTTCAATACAACCACATTGGCCACCATGTTACTGCCGACATGAACTTACGGGGGCTTAACCTGTGTCAGTATCTTCTGGGACTTGCTTTTGATCTGCTTCCCCACCTTCTGAAGTCTCGTCTGGCTCACTGAGAGCTGCTTTATAATCTGTACCATCGACGTTATTGTCTAAGCACTGTGCATGCAATGAGATTAGAAAAGTGTGTTCTAAATCGAGCCAGCTAATCAGATCTGTTCAGTCTGCGTCTTCCAACTGATCAGGTCGGTACTCAGGGACATCCATCTCTATAGCACTATACATAGCAGCTTAAACCATGGACCCGCTGGCGAAGTACTATGATGTGTTCTGCATAAAGTTGAAGGCCTACAAGAAGAAGACACTGGACGAGCTCATTCGGCTCTCTAACACTGAGTTATTAGAGGAGCTGATAGCCCGGAAGCTCTCCCTATAATGTTATAAGGGGCAGAACTGCTTCGTCGTGTACCTCATTATGGGTGACAGTTTCGTCGGGCAGCTCCTGTGGACTAAGGGATTACACAGGGATCGGTTGTATCTGGCTGTTGTCTTTCATTTACTACAAACATCCATGGTATCCCACGACTCTGAGTTGAATAGGGTGCTGGGATACTACAAGCTGGAAAAAGACTGTGCCACCGGACCATCCAGCCTTTGACTGTTGCATCCTGGTGGCGAGCATAGGGCCAGTCGAGCAGGCCAAGCTTGTTTTATGTAATCTCAACAGCAGCTGCCAAGACTCTTGGGCTGGAGAGTCAGGATGGTCTTCTAGAGGGTCTGCTAGTGGAGAAATATGGTGATAATCAGATCGATAGCTAAATGCCTGCCTCGACTCGTAGGGTTATTGTCCCGATGTCATTGCTCTGTTGTCGTACTGGAGGAGTGGTGCATGCCAGTGTGGTTGGTCATATGCTTGCTGCTGGTGGTGTAGCATTGGCTTGTGGGGATCCATGGGATGCTGGCGGTGTCACGGCACTACACACGAGCGAGTTGATGTCTGTGTTGAAGCCAAAGTGGACACCGAGGGAATTCTCCTCACCTATCATATTCTTGCAATCTCTGCCCACCAGCTCCACAACATTGACGGGCATGTTGCTCGGAATCAGTCGATTGTGTGGAGCAAGCGGAGCTGGCGTTGTACATACTGTAAGGCATGCAGGAATTTGAAAATGTTGCTGCTGGAGTCGGCTTGCACCTTTTTTCCGCTCACCACATCGATAAAGTTCCGCAGCTTTGTCTGGGCGGTAAGTAGGCAGCAGTACAATGCTTCAAATAGTTGATTCGAATGATCCCTGCTGGCGTGATCCCCAATGTTGTATGTGGGGCGAAGTACTTCCACGCACATGGCCGGTCATGCCTGATGTTAGTGATGCGTATATTCTGCACCAGTGCCTCGGGCCCACAGTCTGTGTCGAATGAGAAAGTCACATCCTTCCCAGGCCAGTCTGTTTGATAGCAGAGTCATGGCAGTCTCGTCTCGGGTCGCGTACATAGTGCCTATACTGCTGTTGTCTCCACCATGCCACCAGTTGTCCTAGTGGGCATTGAACTGTCACTGACAGGCTGTAGTTACTGAATTGCAGGTCGAAGTTATTCTTATCAGGCAGGCTTGCGCTCAGCTCATGAAGCATTCGCTTCAGCGTGTAGTACACATGGAATCTGAGAAAACTTACACTGAGCACAGCTTCATGGGTACTGCACTTGGAGTGAAGCGAGCCTGTGCAGGCTCCACATCATGCCTTGGCATCCCAGATGGCAAAGTACAGCTGTTGCTTCCAGAGTGAGAGATTAGACTGACCATCATGGCGTGTGCTTTCTTTGCGTCGTTCTTCATAATGATTGTGAGGTCGTGGAATGATGGAGAAGCTAGTGCAACACTTTTCATCGACTGAAATGGAGATCTATGATAGGTTTGGAACATCATTCGGCAGACCACGTAGTCGACCAGTCCAGAGTGTAGACAGGAGGGGTGGTTGACTTTGGATGACCGTCGTGAGGTTCAGTGGGAAAGCCATCTATAGTAGTCATCTTAAAGCAGCACACTATTTGACATCAAAGAGACCTGCGATCTGGTCCCCACAGCATTTGTTTTTTTAGGTCATTCATGTTCACATGCCCGCTGGAGCTTTTGAGGTATTGCTGTCACGCTTCAGGTTTCTCAGTGTGTTACTGCATTTGGAGATTCAGGACATTGTGGTACATCACTGACCTGTCCATCCCCGAGAGCTTTACAGTCCGACTCGTTGATAGCACATAGAATTCTCTGTGTTAGAGTTATATAAGGAGCGTGCTTTTCGAGCTGCTTGGTGATCTGGCGCTGTCGTACTGCCAAAACGGTGGCCAGTACACTGACGACTGGTGTCCATCCACCCAGGGGTATATCAACTAGTGTGCCAACGCCTGTAGCAAGGGTGGCCACGGCGGCCACACCAGCGTCGGCTGCAATCACACCCACAGCTGTGGTTGTGTGTACGAGACTGTTGTAGTCTGTTTTATATCGCCTGTGTGTTCTACTGTACTTTTCCGCCTCATGGGCAATGTTCGTCTGATGGTGTCAAACTGCTGGAGTCGCCAGCCATGGACTGTGCCACCCTCTACAGGTGCTAGGGCGGGCTATAGCTCAGGGTGCTCTAACCACCCTAATTATGCCATGGTAAATATCGAGTCTTAAACGTGTGCCATCAGATCATCACCTGAAGGATCTGCTGATGAGTCATTGTGGGATACATCTGGGCCAGTCTGGTACAAATGGTACACACCTTTTGCTGTGGATACATACCTCCCTCTGACACTCATCATCCCGTACAATGTCAGAGGCCATTAGCTTTTGGAGCCATGACATCTGGAATTTCACATTGCCCCTCTGATAGTGATCCCGGCATTGTTTGGCCTTCTTGTGCCTACACTCATGTGCCCTCTCCTCTTCCCACTATAAAACTTCGACTGCCTCACCATCTGTGAGCTCCTGTTTAGACTCATCAGGCAGACATAGCACTCCTGTGATCTCCCACAGCAGTCTCTCCCATTCTTGGACACCTTTATGGTACCCTCGTCTCCTTGCCATGTTGGCATTATCTAGATACCACCACTCATGTTGTAGCCAGTCACCATCGTGTTGGCAGATCAGTGAATGTAGGGTTCCCTGCTCCTTCAGCACCATTTTCTCCTCAGTGGTCATGGAGGGACAGCCCTCTCTTCCCGTATCAGGAATTTTGGCAAAGTTCAGGTAAGTCTGGTATGTCGCCATGTTGATAGGTCAATGAGTAGCAGCAGAGTAAACTCGAAATAGGCTCTCGACAGTCCATCCGTACTGGAATATATGTTAATAGTCGAGCTGTCAAATATGTGGTTTGTGGGAGTGAACATATTGGGGCTGATTGCTTTCCACTGGTTTTTATTCACCCGTGGCAGATAGTCTATCATGTCTAGCCCCACTTCTGTCAGTGAGATGTGATAGGTACTGCCTGGAGGGGGATGGTATACATTCCGGTATGGGTGGTGGAACACTGAGCTACCTAGAAGAGGACCCATGCTACACGGTGCTGTGCCAGACTTCTACCCATCATGGATGGTATGATCATATTCTCGTCACTTTAGAGCAGAGTTCGGACAATTGCCATGGCTATATGCTCCGTTTAAACCCACTTATATAGGATGGAGCCACTATTTACTCACTCGACAGGTCTTGCTGACCTGGTGGATGTGTACAATCTTGTTGCTGACAAGGTCAAAGATAGTGATGGCAAGTCGCTCCCCCTACAGTATGGGGCAGATTCAAAGACTTTCTCTCTCCGCCCGATCGGTGATGATGGTGTAGAGCTGCATTACTGACTTGAAAGATGTCTCCAAGCAGCGTCTGGGTCGAGACAGGGATGGCAGCAAGAGCTACAATTTCCCGAAACAGCGATTCATCCCCGAGTCCCTGAATAAGGTGTCGGAAACGAAGGTGGGAGACAATAACACCCTGGATGCTGACCTCGGCTTTCATCTGGTCGAGCCAACTGCAGACCATGCCCCACCGATGACACATGAGGGTGTACTGTTGACCATAACGTGTATAGAGCGGGATAGCACAGCCCTAGTAGGGGTGGGTGATAGGTGATAAGTTCAAACTCTGTAAAAATTACTGAAGAAAAGCTGCTGCTACTCCTTTGATGGACCAGAAGAAGCCATTAATCTTCAGGAGGGAATCATGCATATAGAAGGGCTGCCAAATGCGACACAGAGGTCCGTAAAGTTATTCGAGCATGCCATACTTGAGTAGAAGTCTTACTCATCAGTCCGCAGACGACGCCCATTGGGCTGCAGTTGCAGGTCCTTGCTGACGGCAAAATGAATCAGTTAGCACCCACCCTGAAGGCATAAAGATCAGCCTCAAACCCAGTACATGGCTCGATTTGACACACATTTACCATGACGGGTTAACACTCCATTTATAGGTCCAAGATGTTAGTTCTACTTATGATACTTCTCATACCCGTGGTGACTGCCCATCAGTCAGTCATTCGACCAGCCAGCCAGCCAGCCAGCCAGCCAGCCAGCCAGCCAGCCAGCCAGCCAGCCAGCCAGCCAGCCAGCCAGCCAGCCAGCCAGCCAGACAGCCAACCAGCCAGTCACTCAGGCAATCAGTCAGTCAGTCAGCACAATTATTTTCAAATATTCGTCAGAATGTTTCTTATATCGTCCAACCTGAGCAATTCCAATACATATTCCCTGAATCATTGCAAAATAATAATGTTTGAGCGACGAGTCATTAATTCAATTCAGACTTATGATGTGAAACTTCGTGTAACTCCTAACGAAATAGTGTCAGTTTTTAACTTCAAGGTGGTCGCTATAAGTCTTGCCCAAAAATCTAATGTGGCTTGCCAGTTTCCTTAAAATCATATACACAATATTCCGATAAACCATCACAATCTTTAACACAGTCATATCCTGACAAACCCTCGCAACCATTAACGGAGTTATTATTAGCATCTTGATAAGGGTCATTGCGCCAGGGATAATGTAGCGGGATCGTCTCACCGAGTTTTAAATATATTCTACACCCTATATGTTTATACTTAGCAACTTGAAGGGAGTCTGAGGGCTAGTAGAGTCCCGAATTTGACGCCACCAACCTGCGTGCCTAGATCTATGGTAATTATTTTCACCCAAACTTACGATTAGCAAATCAACTTACGATCGACACGCGCCAAGCATTAAACTGCTATCTCAATATATTCTAATCCATCACACATCTGAGGATATGTAATTAAAAAATTCTAGACCGATATAGCGCACAATGTGGTTGAATATTTTGAAAACTAATTCAGTAGGTCGAGTTGTAACCGTTATGCATAGGTGTGTGGAATGCACCCTATTCCTTCGAAAAACTCCCTCACCCCGTTTCAGGATTGAGACTGTTAAAAGTGGAAATGAAATTGTCATTTAATAGAACTTTACCCGAGCACATTTAAAAAAAGATATTTATATACCAATGGACCTTTCAATTTTTAGCCATTCCCCCCCCCTCCCTCCCCCACCTACCCCCATCTAGAAATTTCCAGAAATCTATTCAAGTAAGCAGGTGAATATCTTGAAACTAATTTGACTGGACGCTGTTGCTGCCTATGGCAGCAACAGCGCCCAGTCAAATTAGTTTCAAAATATTCAACAGCATGTTTATTAAATAGTAGAGAGATACAATTCGTACAAGGTGTCGGACTATTAAGATGGTAAAGACTTTATGACGGAGCGATTATAACATCGTCCTACACGTCACTTAGCTGATTATGACGTCATATGACATCAGATTGATGGATGAATACTCCGCAAATGTGAATTGACTATGTGTATGACGCTTGGCACAACATCAAACCTCTTTCTTATTATTTAATACAAAAAATTATGTGACAAATAATTTAAAACATGTGTTTCTGAGATGTCTCTTTAGGTTCTGAAGGGACGTGTAGGGTGGGGATGGGAGGCATGGTGCTGTCGAGGGCCTCAGACATGAGGGTTGATCGATGTTTTACTAATGTAATCATCTATCCTCGGTTCAGAAGCTCTTGATTGTTCGATTGTAATTCACTAGATGAACCTGGGGTTAACGCATATCTATTAAAATTTCATAATTTCAATAACTTGCTATACATTTTCTGGCAATCTCTATTGTATGAGCACTCGTGCGTGCATGTGTTAAGCCTGCTTTTTTATATTAATTCAATTGATTTGCATGCGAATTTAGGTGTGCTCGTGGATGGATGCATGCTGTCAGTACATCGTGGGTTAATTGGATCTATGTAATCTACAGCTATTGCCTGACGATAAGTTTTTATGAGCTATTTCCACTATATCTTAATTGGGTGTTTATTAATCCATTTCTGCTACACAATAGGAGAGGGCTGACCGATGTTTGTAACCTGTTAGCTCCATCTTGGCCATGTATTGGACATAGCAGTTAACATTCAAATGCCTAAAATCGATTTCATCAGAAACTTGCTATCTGGCTGCATGCAATCGAGAGAAGATATCAATCTTTGAAATTTACCCTGAATCTAATGTTGGAGTTATTTAAATAAAAAACCTAATCTGCTGAATATTTTGAAAATAAGTTATCTGGAGCATACGATCCCTTGCGAACGATGTAAGTTCCTGGCATACACGCACGCATACACACACACACACGCACTCACTCATGCATGCATGCTCATTATCCGTAGATGTACCTCACAGTTTGAGACAAAACAGTTTCCGGCATAGCTCAAATGCAGACTTTATAACTCTGCTGAGAATAGAGGGGTATTTGTGCAAACCAGCGGTTTTACTGCTTAATAAGCATATTGGTGAACATTTTGAAAATATTTTGAGAGGATGAGTTCCCATCATATTTCCACACAGCTGTAAATAGGCAAACAGCTTTCACGGGTGTACATCTAAGGCCTGAACGGGGACCTTATTAGTAAATTATTAATTATTATTAATATTAGTTTAATTAATATTATTATAATTAGGGGCATTGTGTAGCACGTTTGAGATATTTTTACAGAATCTCATAGCTTATGTTAAGAATTTGTCTTCTTGATAGAAGAGAGGACCAGGGTTGGATATACATGGATTGCCATTGATTTGAATGTTAAGTCTTTAGACACTACACATTACATTTTCAGTACAGTGTTACTATTAGTAGTAGCAGGGGTAGTAGTGGTAGTAGTAGTAGTAGTAGTAGTAGTAGTAGTAGTAGTAGTAGTAGTAGCAGCAGCAGCAGCAGCAGCAGCAGCAGAAGTAGTAGTAGTAGTAGTAGTTGTTGTAGCAGCAGCAGCAGTATTAATAGTAGTCATTGAAGCCGTACTGATTTGGCTCTGCTATTAACGTCGATTTAAGACGAATTCTACTACGTCTATATGCTTTATTTTTGTCTTGGTTCTTAATAAGTGTATATACGTTGATTTTGTTGTATTTATTTTGGGAGATTTTGATGTTGAAGGTCGTATTTTGCAGCGATGTATTTCAAGCTTGTTGCTCGCTTGTTTTAAAGCGCTAGCCATTGTTGGCTGTCGCTGCTGTTTCGGCCTTGTTTGCCCATCTGTATGTTGTCTTCCTTTAGTTGTGCTTGTTCGCCTCCTTTCACGCCGTTAAAATGTTTTATGTTGGTTGCCTTTGAGAACCGCATTAGCCTGGCCTGTTTGTATAGGCGGCTTTTCGTTCACGTGTGTTAGCGTGACCTACATGCAAACGCGCGGTTTTAAATGTGGTCTGGCGCGCTGCTGTTATAACGTCATTAGAAATGTCATCTAAATATAAACGGACGTTAAGTTTGAAAATAACCGCAAGAGGGTGGGACGTATCAGCCATAGACGTTTATCATGGCTTAAAAGATATCGTCGGCGCTGGACCTATGGTGTTAAAGGACCTTATTAATATTACTCGTAATATATGGAACATCACTTTGGCCAATGAACAGGCAAAGGAGAAGCTATTAGCAAACGATTTGACTGTTACGGGAGAGGTTTGTGGAGTTGAAGAAATTGATAGCGATAAAATGGTGGTGAAGATTAAAGTGCCTTTGGAGATCCCTAATGAGCAGCTAACATCTGAGCTCAGCCAGTATGGGAAGATTCTGAAGGTGGAGAGAGAGACGTATCGATTTCACAGGACGCTAGAGACTGGAGTTAGGCTAGTTTATTTCAATAAAGTGGATAAACCGTTACCTAATAAATTGTCCATTGATGGAATTGTCATCCTTCCCTTATGGTACAGGGGACAAGTTATGGAATGCCACATTTGTTCAAGTACTACCCATCTAGCAGGAGATTGTCCACAGAAAAACAAGTGCCTTATATGCGGTTCTACTGAGCATTTTAAATGGCGATGCCCTAATAAGATGGCCAATTCCACTGCATCAAAGCAACCTCAAAGCGGTGGATCAGTTGAAAAACCCTCTGTGCTGATAAGGGATAAGGAAATTTCACCACCAATTACAGCGCCAATTCCAGTTGTAGCTGATGTGCATTTGCCATTAATGTCGTGTGCAGCTGTAGCAAGAACTGAACCTAATGATGAAATAGAAATTTTAGAAGAAGGGATTGGTTTAACTCCAGTTGATGCTAGCAAATGTCAACCAGTTGATGGCGAGAATCGGAGTGACATTGAGTTCACTCAGTCAGAGAGTTTGGGATGTGGGCAAAATAAATTTAGGTCACAATTGACGGAAGACGAAGATTCCCCCCCCCCCACTTCCTTTAAGTCAAATCTCGGGCATAAGGAGCATTAACCACAGCCCTGAGAAAGGCGCAATAGGTGGAGGTATTTCAATGATAGATACTATGGATACCCCTATAATTAAACATCATCAACTTGATTCTGGATCTGAGTGTGAGGTGGAGGAAGAGGAGATTGAGGATGACAATATGTTATTGGCTGAGTCAGAATACTCAGTCACTTCACATACGACCAATGAAATGGTCATGTATCGTTCAGATGATGGAGTTCGCTCGTGCCCTATATAACAGCGAAAGGGGTACACTATAGACATTTAAGGTGTGATTCTGATGCTTCTAAGTACGGACATTTGGAAATTGTTCAGCTGAATAATCATGATTTTAACAGTAAGATTTGCCATTGTAGCGGTGTTGTATATTACCTAGGGCTGCGCGGTTTGGCTTACAGCCATATCGGTTTCGATATGACTTTTCATATCGGTTTTAACCGAATATCGGTTTTATTGGCATGAAACAAAAAATTAAAATGATAAAAATTAGCACGAAAACAGAACGTATTTTCATGCCCTGATACATTCGTAACGTTTTACGCCTTTAAAGCTTAACATACCTTATAATATCCATCATCGCGGGAGTGAAATTATTAATTAGACCGCCTAAATATTACACACAGTTAAATAAACATCGTTTATTTTGTCAAAATTAATCATAAATCAGCAAAACAGGTTGCGAAAAGACGTAAATCACGCGATTGTAATTAATTATGATGTAATTATCTCCCTTCCTTCTTTCATTTCCAATTCGACCCGAGAACGAAATCATGCCTTGAAGAAAATATTAACTGTAATATTGTGATCGCGAATTTCATAAGTTAATATGATATTGTGTATAGAAGATAACGTTTTAAAAAACTGTTTGAGTAATAATTTTATTTAAAATTATATCCTAATCAGAATTATAGTTATTGGCGAGATTTTGATGCAATCTGGCGATTTAGTGTTGAGACGACTTTGCATTATGTTAATTAGCCGGTGACGTAAATAAAATGGATGCCGTTGTTTAGAAAGGTTTTCCCCGATACAAATTTTAATGACAAATTCCCACATTAGTATTGTGTTTTATATTGCAAATTTATCTGAGACTACCAGAGAAAAGACGAGTGGATATTTATTTAATTAATTCGCTGCTTGATTTCTCTCGGCGTACAGCGAGTTACATGGAGTTACACAATATGCGCAATTGGGGCCACGTTCAATTATTAGTTGCCCCGAACATAGCTTAATGGAAAGTATGGCCATTATTATTCATTACGATTTTCATGCTCGTTAGTATCTTTTATTTTTAACAATCCTGAGACGAAAAACCGAAAATATGTTCATATTCGGTTTTTCGATATTAATTTTTTATAATCGGTTATGAAACCGTCAGTGCAGGATATCGGTTTTAAATATGGTATCGGTATATCGCGCAGCTCTAATATTACCCTACTTAGTATGATTATTAGCACCTTAAATTGTAGGGGCTTGAATACAGAATTAAAGCAAATGTCTTTGTTGGAAGAACTTGAAAAGCAAAAGACAGACATAGCATTACTTCAGGAAACTAAAATTCACAATCCTGAATTATATAATTCATTTAAACAGTTCTTCAAAGGCGAATTGCACTTTTCGTTATCAACAGACAATCGTGCAGGAGTTGCTATTCTTATTCTCCCTAGGTGCCTTAAATATGCTAATGTCGTATCATCATCAACTGATACAAATGGGCGTTGGGTGAAAATATCAGTAAATATTTCTGATTCAGTTTTAAATATTATGTGTATTTATGCACACACTTTACATGGTCCTCGGCATGCTTTTCTAAAAGAATTATCGACAGTTATACATGAGATTTAGTACTAGGAGGAGATTTTAACTGTATTTTAGCTGCAAATAAAGATAGACGGTCTTCAGCTATTTATGCTGACACATCCCACAAGGAGTTGAACCAGCTATGTGATCGAGAATGCTTATTCGACAGTTATCGGCTGTTGAATCCTGATGGAAAACAATTCACTTGGTATCCACGTGATGGGCATGTTGCATCAAGAATAGAAGGATTTATTTGCAGGAGTCGTTTAAAGGTAAACTAACTCAGACAAAAACTGTACCTGTAGCATTAATTAATTTTCCTTCAAGGAGAACTTTTTCGGTTGATGAAGAAAGGGAAGATTGAAAGGTTTAAATATACATGGTGTGTAACCAACTTAGTAGAATTATCACCCATGAACGGGATAATTTTAAATTTATGAACACCCCAGATCCTGTATTGAAGTACCAGAGGAGTTTAAATTAATATTAGTTGAAAAAGAAAAATCTGACTATTAACCCTTTAATGGCAGGATTTGTTAAGGAATGTCAAAATATTTGCTGATTGAGTGACCATTTGCGGGCCGAGAGGAGAATATTTTGGAAATTTAGCACTGGAGTGGCTGGCTCGGTTGTCGATGCAGTCATTCAACTGGTAAGTTTTCAAAAATGGTCTTCTCTGGCCTCCAAATCGAAATTAACATTCCTCAATACCACTGCAGAGACATGGTTTTGGTCTACTTCGTCATAGAATGTTTTTAAAACGTAACCATGGTGATTAAACATTTCCTTAGTTTGCCGAGTATGGAAATAATGTAATGTTGTAATGTTTTAAATTCCATCTGTATCATTTTGTGTAACATTTTTAAGAATAGATTTTTAATGATATATATTAATGCTTAAATATGGGCATCCCTTGATTGGAGGCGGTTGCTGCCTTATCTGACTGCTGCTTCCAGTCGTTTCGGATGTTTTTAATGGCCAGTATTATATTAAGATCATTGTATTGTTTGAATTGCAAACGACCCGGGGTAATATTGGAATCAGTATCTCTATGTAAACACAGATCATTTTTTCAAAATAGCAGCGCTGTTTGTTATTGTTTACTCAGGCCGCAAGCGATCACGGACATTTTCAGAAACGTTCTCGCCAAGTAAAGAGAAAGATTAATTTGCAGAGGCGATACTTGCTATTGTTCGCTGTACTGCTGACAAAAGGTTTGCATTTAAATACTCACGTTTTGTCGGCTACAAAATCAATTACCCAGGCCTGTTCAGAAACTGGTCATAACAATGTATGTATGGCGTTTATTGGATTATGGCAGTATATATTTGTATTGCGCATATATTTTGAATGATATTATTTATGATGGTAAGACTGGCGAATTTTTGAAAGTTGTTTTTACTTTGACGCCTGTTCAGTGTTAGTGTACTGCATAGTTTTGTCAGCCTTTTATATATTTTTGGATATTAAAGGTTTTCCGCACGATCCGTTGATCGTGTCATCAAAAAAAAAGAAAAAAAGTAGTAGTAGTAGTAGTAGTAGTAGTAGCAGCAGTAGTAGTAGTAGTAGTAGTAGTAGTAGTAGTTCTAGTAGTAGTAGTAGTAGTAGTACCAGTAGTAGTAGTAGTAGTAGTAGCAGTAGTAGTAGTAGTAGTAGTATTAGTATTAGTAGTAGTAGTAGTAGTAGTAGTAGTAGTAGTAGTGGTAGTAGTTCTAGTAGTTGTAGTAGCAGTAGTAGTAGTAGTAGTAGTAGTAGTAGTAGTGGTGGTAGTAG